>RJWM01007557.1:0-77406 GCA_004363535.1 Dasyprocta punctata | reverse complement strand
CTTTTAGAATCAAGAAATCAATCAACATCAACATTGTCAAGTACCATAAAAAGTATGGTCATCAAGAATCTTCACAGTGCTTTTGTGAAGGGATAACAATTCATCAACATGTACCCATTTCACAGACTGAAAGCAGACTCCAAACATTTAAGGGGCTGGGCCATGATTACTTGGATTTTGAGTGGCAGAAAGGAGAGTTGAATCCAAGTATTTTGACCCCAGTGAATTCCAACCTCCAGCATACTAACTTCTTCTAGGACACCCCTGTCAAGTATGTAGAAATGAAAAAGCAAACACATGATTGTGAACTGATTATATTTCTGTGAGAGCCTCAGCAGCTTGATGTCATTGGGAAAAACATCTCTTGCAGAAGTTTTCTGGGAATAGTGGAATGGGAAGAAGAAAGCACAGCAAGTTTTGATCCATCTTTCTATGAAATCGAGCAAGTAACTTTAATTATCATCTTACTCTTTGGTTCTTGTGAAAATATCTGCTCCTTTTGTGACTCCATCATGAGTCTGGGACACAGGGTCTTGCGGGGGTCAACGCTGATTTCACACAACCACTGCAACTGTGATGGGGCAGCTGGGTGTCAGTGGGGAGACTAAGGCTAAGTTTGGGAGAACTGATTTGGGCAGACGGAGAAGTCTCTGGGGATGAACAACCAGGCTCAGATCTGTATTTATTTGGCAAGTCAGACTTAAAGAGGAACAGTCATTGAGTCATGGGGGAAAGTTAGTCAAAGGGGGGCACACCTAGATCACATCAGGTGATGGGCTCGTTGCAGCAGGATGACTTTTCCTTTTGAGGCATGATTTCCTGCCATGAGAACTTTCCATCCTGACAACCCCCTTGCCTGCCAAAGCCCCAGTCAGCAGGCTTGGTCCAGCCTGTCATGGCCCTTGATCAGCAGTGAGCCTGGACTCCTAAGAGCAAACTCAGGTTCCCTACCAGGTTCGGCAGACTCAGCATTGCTGTTTCCATTCGCCTTTACACTAATAAGCAAACTTTTCCCTCATTTTATTTTATTCTATTTATTTTTTATTATATATCAAAAAAGAATGTATAGGACATTAGAAAAATGTTGGCAACAAATACAAATGTTATGAGTGCTGTATTATTTTTAAAAAAACAATTCACAGTAAAAGTGAAATCTGAAAATGACCCTGTGAAAGCTACTTTTCACTCAAAATTCTTTTTCTTTAACCATCTTAACTAATTTTTTTAATATACATTTACAGAAACATGCATAGTTTTCTTTCAGTTTATCACACAAGTGCAACAATATGATGGTTACCTATGTGTGACTAATTTAGTTCACTGGTAAGTATATTCATAAGGCACATTCATTTAAGTATGAAAGTGTCTAGTTTATCATTCTTTATAGTTGAGTAATATTCCATTATATAGAAAAACCACATCTTTTTTGTCCATTCCTCAGTTGATGGGCATTTAGTTTGCTTCCAAGATTTGGCTATTATGAATTGTGCAACTATAAACATAGGTGCACATATATCACTATGGTATGATGTTTTTAGTTCTTTTGGGAAGATACCCAGAAGCAGAATAGCTGGATCAAATTGGACCTCCAATTCTAGTTTTTTGAGGAATCTCCACACTGATTTCAATAACAGTTGCACCAGTCTGCATTCCCACCAGCAGTAGAGAAGGGTTCCTTTTTCTCCACAAACCCTCCAGCATTTGTCATTGGTTGACTTCTTAATACTAGCCATTCTTTCTAGGATGAGGTGGAATCTCAGTGTTACTTTCACTTGCATCTCTTGAATGACCAGTGCTGTTGAACATCTTTTTCACATATTCATTTGCTGTTTGTACTTCTTCATCTGAGAAGTGTGTGTTCATCTCAGACGCGCATTTTTGGATTGGGTCTTTAAATCTTGGAGGACCGATTTTTTTAAGTTCTTTGTATGCTCTCAATAGTAATCCTTTATCTGAGGGACAGTTAGCAAACTGACTTTCCACATGCCAAAGATTAAAACTGGACCCATATCTTTCACCATGTACTAAGTTAAAATCTGAATGGATTAAAGATCTCAACATTAAAACAGAAACATTAAATCTGCTGGAAGATAGAGTAGGTAAAACTCTTGAAGACATTGGTGTAGGCAATGACTTTATGAATGAAAGCCAGATTGCACAGGAACTATCACAAAGGATCAACAAATGGGATCTCATCCTATTGAAAAACTTTTACACAGCAAGAGAAACCACCAACAAAGTGAAGAAACAACCCACAATCTGAGAGAAAATGTTTGCTCATTTTATCTTTGTAGTTTTATTTTTAATGAAAGGATAATTAAAATTCTCAAGGAAGGGTATTTTTTTTCATTTTCTGAACTCTCTCTTATTATCACCCCTGAGTGAATTTGTTGTAAAAATGGAAAGTCACTAGCACTATCACTATTGTCACTATTAAACATCAGCACTATTATGGCCCTCTGGATTATCCTTGCAGGGTTTCAGAAGACTTGGTATTTGCTAGGTATTTCTGTCTCCATGTGTCTATATTAATGGTTTGGAAGACAAGAAGAAACAAAGTAGGAAGTGGATAAATCTTTTTCTTTTTTTTCTTTTTTCTTTTTTTTTTTTTTTGCCACAATGAATGAATGAAATCCTACATTTTCCCCCCTAGAGTTGTGCTTTCTCTTTCCCTCCCTTCCTTTTCCCCTTCGTGTCCTGGTTTTTTGAGACAGATCTTGCTATGTAATCCAGGCTGGCCTTGAACTTGTGATTCTCCTGTCTCAGGCTCCAGGGAGCTAGGATTATAGGGAAGCACCACTGTGTCTGCCTGTGAATTTGTGTTTCCTAAAAAGTGTGGCGGTCGGAGCTAAGCTTGGCCAATGGATGGCTTTGCTGGAACATAGTCATTCCCCCAGGGAAGAGGGAATACTGTGCGCAGTGGAATTCTGGACCATTGCTTTAAGATGCAGCACAGTATCTCCTTGTCCAGCTCTACACAGGTACTAAGAACGGTAGGCAATGCAAGTACCGGTGCGGCGCAGGAGGGGCGTGGTTGCTCAGTTACACAGCTCGAATCGCTCCCCGTACTCTACTACAGGAGACTGACATTTAGACAAACTTGTTCTCAGCCACCAGTGTAGCGCGAGGCAGAGGGTATGCATGGCTCTGAATGGCTTTGGCATCTGTTTTTGTCGTGCCTCATGCCCACATACTGCGACTGCCTGTTTTCATCCGATAGCAATTAGCACCGTGGTAAATGCCTTGTGCTCTGTGCTAATTCAGAAGAATAAGCATGTCGCGCTCTGCCAAGAATTACAGCTAATCACAGAGGGCTCTGGGCACACCTGCCCTTTCATCAGGCTTTTGTTTTAAAATGAGGGGTTGGTGCAACCTGAAACCTTGCATTCTTCCCTTGGTTAGGGATAACCATGGAGACCCAGGGGAGGCCTGGACAGGCGCCTGCTTGCCATCCCTGAAGACAAGGTTGCTACCAAGGAGGACCACAAGTAGCAGGCAACCAAAGCAGCTACCCACAGTGGGGGACTTGCACACAGGGTGGGCCTGGGGAATCCTCCACAGGTGTGCAGAAGCCCAGCTACAGCAGCGTCTCATACTGGAGATCATTCAGGAGCCACAATGGGCACAATGTATGGGAGAATAAGGACTGGGACTGGCCCCACTGGTGGTCTGCAAGCTTCTTTGCTTATGTTCTTTTTAGCCTGGCACTTGCTATGGTTCTAAGAAAGCACCCATTTGTCCTAATTTAGGGTTTATTAGTTATTCATTTTAATTTTTTTTTAAGCCAGACTGGTTCAGCTATGATTTACATTCAGCAGAATACTTCCTTTTAAAATGTATGGTTCAGTGTATTGTAACAGGTGTCGCATAACCACCACCACAGTCAAGGCACAGAGCATGTCTGCTGTCTCTGACGTTTCCTCCTGGCCCTTTCCTTTTCAACCCCCAGCCCAGGCAATGACCACTCTGACTTTTGCCTCTATGATTCTGCTTTTTCTAGAGTGTCACATAAATGGATCAGTCAATAAGTACTTGTTGTCATTGCCTCCGTCACTGAGACAGACTCAGCCACGAGGTCCCGAGTATTAGCAGCAAGTTCCTGGCAAGGTTGTGCCACAGTTTTTACTTCTACTGCTTTGCTATTACAGACAATATGGCTGCAAGCATTTATTTACACCTCTTTCATGGGAATATATTTTTAGTTTTCTTGGGTAGATTCCTAGGGGTGGAACTGCTTGGTCCTCGGTCATGTGTTTGGTTCCATAAAAAGCTACTCAGCTACTGTCTGAAGTGGACAAACCATTTCGCATTGCCATCAGCAAGTGTGTCAATGCCAGCGATGCCACTACCTTGCCAACATTTTATATTATGAGTTTAAAAATTTTAGCCCTTCTAAGTCTCCACAAGGATTTCATGGTTTGTCATGTTAGATTTCATTTTTTCATGTTATAATTTAATCAAAATCACTTTGAACCCACTCTTCTTCAAATTCTTGTTGAAGACAGTTCTCGTTCAACTTATTTTACTAGGGATTTGCCAAATCCCTGCTATGTGTCTAAAAATAGCAGCAGCCAGGGATGTGCAGGGAGCGGAGGAACTGCTCTTGGCCAGCTTTCCTCCGTGTGGTGCTCAGCTCGGGGCAGGAACGGATTCTTCACAGCTCCCGTCGCAGCCAGCTCAAGGTCAAACACATCGCAGGTGGGGGTTTAGACATTTGATCATTGACTGAGGCAAGATGGCAGCCTGTGTTCCAAGAGAACATGACTAGAGTATGTACATGTGTGGTGTAAAATGTTAAATGCAGAGAGGGTTGGTAGATCACTTAAAAGTTTCTACCTAGTGGAGGTCATTAAAGCCACACGGATACCAACAATCTCCAAATGCTCTTCATTAGAACCAGATAGGGAGTTTATAAAATGTACATGCCCAAGACTAGAGGAGGGTTTGCCTGGAAACTAATGAGACTCCAGCTTGCAGGGTGTCCTCTGAGTGCTGGGAAGGACTAGGAGGTCTAGGTGGGAGGCAGAGGGAGCCAGGCTGCAGTCGGGAGACTCAGTGAGATCTCAGAAGCAAGGGACCTGGGTTTTGGTAACTGATTTCTCATTTTAAGAAGTACTAAACATGAGATTTTTTTCATTTCTTGCTGTCAGTGATTTTATTTTTTTGGCTCTATTTTTCATTAAGAGGTTCTCTCAAAACCTGGATCCCTTCCCACTGGCCTTCGCCCCAGAGGCTGTGATTTAATTGGTCTGGGGTGTGGTTCAGGTGCTGGCACTTTGTAGATGTTGGCACTGAGTGGCATGTCCCCAGGCTTGAGTCACACAACTATGGAGTGTCCACTAATGAGCAGGCATAGGCTGTGAGCCAGGAATCAGGCACCCATGAGCTCCTGTCATTTTAAACATCAACCCTTCAACCAGATGGACCCCCTTCATTCCCCTCTAAATCAGTCTTCTTGCTTCTAGGCGTTCCCTCGCTCAATGTGTCCCATATGCCTGCCACGTGGCATGCTACCACTACAGTAGGTCATACCTACTCACTGCTCCTCAGTGGCTTCTCCAGGCCAATTGGTTCAGCCCAGACTGCTCAGTAGGGGCAGCGTGGACAGCTGGTAAGGACTCAGGGCAGATGCCTGGGTCTACACTACAGCCTGGGCTTTTGAGTCAGAGAGAACCAGATCACAGTCCCACCTCTGCCACTGACCAGCAGCTTTGTGACCTTGGCAAGTCAGTTAACCATCCTGGCCTCAGTTTCTTTCATCTCTAACATGAGAAGGACAAGAGGAACAGTTTTCAAACAAAGATGGGTTGAAATGATTGTGAGGTGCTGGATACAGAGCAGAGGCACTGTAAGCGCCTGATAAAAGTGGAATTCTAGCGTGGCTGATTCAGGCCAGCATCTCTGTGAGTCCCTTAGCCCTTCTCCTTCCCTCTCCACCTCCTTGCCTCCCTCCCACCTCCCTTCAACTGGCCACATTGCTTGCATCCTTTTCTCATCCCTGTCTTCTTTTCTTACTTCTCTTTAGTCTGTACATTACAGTTCCAAGCCAACAACAATATTACAATCCACAAGAATAATGATGCCCAAAATTTATGAGTGTCTGTTTTACAGACAAGCAGCCTGCACCTCAGAAACAATGAGCAACTGACCAGAGATACAGAGCCCATGGGATAACATTCCTTTGTCATAGAGTCTTAACCAGTCTAAGGCCAAATGAGAACAGAGGGTAAGCTAATCTATTTAAAGGGATAGCATTTATTCTGAGACCCTAACCTCTCTGTTTGGGGGAGGGTTAAATGTAGAGTGCAGAAAACATTCTAAAATAATTTATAATGCAAAATAAAATATAGGGTATTTTATATTACTTTCTCCTATTTTTTTTTGGTGAAATTTTATTGGTCTTTAACGTGAAAAACCTTAAAGTCTGTTACCCAAAGAACAGTCTCATATAAAATAATGGTCTGTCTGTATTTGTTAATTGATATATGTGACACTTTATCTTCTGATGCAAATGCTCTGCCACAGAAGGAAGGAAGAAAAAGTCTTTCCTCTTCTAATTAAATTTCTTCCAATATTTATTGAACATCCAAGTGGTGTTCAGCATGTGCTGCTGAAGGCATGAAACAAACAGAACACAGCCATTGCCCTCAAGGAGTTTAACATCATTTTCAACAGTCAGTTTGGGAAAAGTAACAGAAACATGCCTGCTGACAACATTAATTTATTGGTATATGATCAAAATATTCAATCAATACCAATATTTGCTAACAGTGTCTTTTGACACCTGGTGGAAAAAATGGCACTAGACAGGGCATAATATCTTTGCAATAGAGAGCAGGCAGCTCACAAAGGTGCTCTAACTCTCAATTGGTCTTATTTTTTTGGAGGTAGTTCACATATGAAAAGGAGGAAGTGCAGGAAATCAGAATTTCTCACAAAAAATCACCTAGATATATAAGGAATATAGACCATGTGAAAATCATTCATTGATATATGAAGAACATGTATACTGCACAAACCTACCATCTAAATCATCTTGGTTGGATATAAAAATAAAAAGTATTTTATCATGTGTCGGAAAAATTCTACTTAGTAAATTACCTAAAAGGAAAGCCCATCAGAATCACAGCCAACTTCCCAACACAACCTTCAAGTCCAGGAGAGTTTGACATGAAGTATTTAAAACCCTAAAAAAGAAAACAACCTCTAACCTGCGTTGATGTGCCCTGAAAGACTATCTTTCAAAACTGATGGAGAAATAAGATACTTCCATGACAAAGAACACTGGAGGAAATCCATGAACACCAAATCAGACACGAAAATGTTCTGAAGGACATTCTAGAAAGAGATAGCAAGGACTACAACTCCATGAAGCTCTTCAGAATGAATCTACTAGGCAAGGCAAACAAGTAAATAGAGTGGGGAAAAGGGAGTCAACTACAGGAAAATAACATGACAAGGACAAATCAATACATATCAGTTATAACCATCAACATTAATGGTCTCAATTCACCAATCAAATGAAACAAACTGGCAGAATGGATCAAGAAGCAAGATCTAACAATATGCTGCATACAAGAAACACATTTAATTAAAAAAGAAATCCATAGACTGAAAGTCAAAGGATGGAAAACAATACTCCATAGAACAGGAACCTGGAAAAAAGCAAAAGTAGCTATTTTATTTGCAGACAAAGTGGATCTCAAGCCAAGACTGATTAAAAGAGAAAACGAAGATCACAACATCCTTCTAAAGGGAACAATCCAAGAGGAAGAGATAACAATCATAAATAATATGCACCAAATACCAGAGTCTCCAACTATCTAAAACAAATATTAATGGACATGAAAAGTTAAATAAGCACTAATACATTCGTATTTGGGATCTCAATACCCCATTGTCACAAACAGACTGATCAACTAGACAAAAAAAAAAAAAAATCAACAATGAAATATTGTAACTGAACCAAACTTTTGAACAAATGGAATTAGTAGATGGAATCAGAGTGTTCCAACCCAAAACAGCAGAATATAACTTCTTCTTACCTACACACTGGATGTTCTTCAAAATAGACAAAATACTAGCTCATAGAACATGCTTAAAGAAATGCAAAGGAACCGAAATTATCCGATGTATATTATCAGACCATAGAGCAGTGAAATTGCAAATCCATAGCAAAAGAAACCACAAGAACTGCATAAACACATGGAAATCAAATAATGCCCTCCTGAACAACAAGTGGGTCACAGATAAAGTTAAAGAAGAATTTAGAAAGTTTCTACAATTAAATGATAATGCCAACACAACATACCAGAATTTATCGGACACAATGAAAGCATCCCTACGTGCTTTCATGCTTTCAGCAGTGAATATCCATATCAGGAAAAGAGTGAGCTCAAATAAACAGCTTAATATTACACTTCAAAGTTCTAGAAAAAGAAGAGTAAGTCAAAGCCTAAGCTCATACAAGGAAAGAAATTATAAAGAACAGAGCAGAAATTAATGCAATGGAGACTAAGAAAACAATACAAAGAATCAATGAATCAAAGAGTTCGTTCTTTGAAAGAATAAAATTGACAAACCCTTAGCCAACCTTATTAAAGAAAGAAAGAAAGAAAGAAAGAAAGAAAGAAAGAAAGAAAGAAAGAAAGAAAAGACTCAAATCCATGCCATTAGGAATGAAAGTGGCCGGGGATGTAGCTCAGCAGCACAGCACCTGCCTGGTAAGTGCGAGGTCCTGAGCTCAATTCTCAGTATATATATATAAAAGGATCCTATAGAAATCCAAAAGATCACCTATACTTACTTTGAGAACTTGTATACTAAGAAGGAGGAAAATTCAGAATAAATGGACAGATTCCCAGTTACATATGAACTACCAAATCTGAATCAAGTGGATATAAAACATCTAAATAGAGATGCCAATAAGAAGCCAACCCTCCCTGTGAGTTGGTGCCATGTGTGGGATACTGAGGGGAGAACCAGATGCCAGCCTTTTCCTGTGAGTCAGCACAATTTGTGGGCTGTGGGAGACAAGAACAAGTAGTCAAAAAGAAGACAAGCCATCCCTGTGAGTCAGTGCCATGCATGAATCGCTGGGAGAACCAGACACCAGCCCCTTCCAGCACGCAGGTTGGGAGACAAGAAGAGCCAATGTCCCTCACCCCCACTGTAAGCGACCAGCTGATCCAGAGAAACACAGGCTGTGGTGATAGCTAATGAGGCAAAATACAATTTAATGCTTGTAATGTTTAGTGTTTCACTGACTTTGCAGGCCTAAAGCTAGCAGTCTGATCATCTATTCAGAGGATAACAATATGCGATGTGTCATCTATGGGAGATCTCCTTCTGCAGGTGGTAGCCATTGTTAATTCCTGATTACCTTGTTTTGATGTCCTGTATCATTTTCATTGTTTGGTTGGGTTGGGTTTTATTTTGTCTTGTCTTGTTTGATTTTATTATAGCCAATGATATGGGCAGCTATTTCAAAGATAACAAGATATATTATGGTAGCTATTTTGGATTTACTATTACCTTGTTTTGAAGTCCTTTGTTGTGTTCATCATTTTGTTTTTATTAGTTCTATTCTGTTCTGTTTTGTTTGATTTTTACTCTGTCTGAAGTTATGGTTATTGTGAAGACAACAAGAGGCATTATGGTAACCATTGTTGATTTCCTATTATCTTGTTTTGAAGTCCTTTGTCACTGAGACTGCTCTGTTTTGATTGGATTTATTCTGCTTTATTTTTCTTGGTTTTATTCTCTTTAAAATAAAAAATTACCAAAAAATATAAATAAATCAATATTAGTCAATGAAATTGAAGATGTAATTAAAAACCTACCAACAAATAAAAGCCCGGGTTCTGATGGATTCACTGCTGAATTCTACAAGAAATTTAGAGAAGACTCAACACCACTGCTTCTCAAACTCTTTAATGAAATTGAAAGAAATGCAATACCAAATTCATTCCTAGATGCAAGCATTATCCCGATACTAAAGCCACAAAACAACCTAGCTAAGATGGAGAACTACAGGCCAATCTCCCTAATGAACATAGATATGAAAATCCTCAATAAGTTACTAGCAAACAGAATACAGCAAGGCATCAAGACAATTATACACCATGACCAAATAGGATCCATCCCAGGGATGCAGGAATGGTTCAACATATGCAAATCCATAAACATAATACACCACATTAACAGAGTCAAGGACAAAAGCTGTATGATTATCTCAATAGATGCAGAAAAAGCATTTGACAAAATCCAACACCTATTCATGATAAAAACCCTACATAAAATAGGAATAGATGGTCTTTATCTCAATCTGATAAAAAGTCATCTATGACAAACCAACAGCCAACATCATACTGGCCGAACAAAAACTGAAAGCTTTCACTCTAAAATGAGGAACAAGACAAAGATGTCCACTGTCACCACTCTTATTCAGAATAGTTCTGGAAACATAAACCAGAGCAACTAGACAAGAGAAAGAAATAAAAGGAATAATAATAGGAAACGAAGAAGTTAAATTATCATTATTCAAGGAAAACATGATACTCTACATAGAAAACCCCAAAAACTCCACCAAACGACTTCTAGATTTAACAACCAATTTCAGCAGCATAGCTGGATACAAAGTTAACACTCAGAAATCAATCACATTCCTGTACACAAATAACAACCTCACTGGGAGAGAAATTAAGGAACCAACACTTTTCACTATAGCATCCAAAACAATGAACTACCTAGGAATCAATCTAATGAAGGAAGTAAAAAACTTCTACCTTGAAAACTACAGTATTCTGAAAAAGGAGATTGAAGAGGATATCAGAAATTGAAAAATCCCTTGTTCTTGGGTAAGAAGACCCAATTTAGTGAAAATGGCAATGTTTTCAAAATTGTTATACAGATTTAATGCAATCCTGATTTAAATTCCAATAGCATATCTCACAGAATTAGAGAAAACAATGCTAAAATTCAATTGGAACAAGAAGAGACCTAGATTAGCAAAGGTCATTCAGGGCAACAAAGGCAAGTTATGGGGCATCACAGTTCATGAATTGAAATTATACTATAAAGTTACTGTAATGAAAACAGCAAGCTACTAGCAAAAACAAAAACAACTAAAAACTGCAAACAAACAAACAAAAAAACAGATTTGGGAATCAATGGAATCAATTAGAAGATGCAGAAACAACTCTAGACATACTGAGCTACCCTATCAAAGGTGTCAAACACATTCACTGGAAGAAAGATGGCCTCTTTAATAAATGGTGCTGGAAAAACTGGCTTTCCACATGCCAAAAATTAAAATTAGACTCAGATCTTTCACCGTGCACTTAACTAAAATCAAAATGGATCAAAGATCTAAATATTAAAATAGAAACATTAAATCTGCCGGAAGACAGAATAGGTAGAACTCTTGAAGACACTGTTGTAGGCAAAGACTTTATAAGCAAAACCCTGATTGCACAGGAACTATCACAAAGAATCGACAACTAAGGCCTCACCTTATTAAAAAGCTTTTGCACAGCAAGAGAAACCACCAACAGAGTGAAGAGACAACCCACACACTGGGAAAAAATTTTTGCCAGCTGTTCCTCAGACAAAGGATTACGGTCTAGAATATATGAAGAACTCAAAAAAAAAAATCAGACCCCCCCCCAGATTTAAAGATCTAATCCAAAATGGGCATCTGAAAGGAATGAGACTTCTCAGATGAAGATATGCAAATGGCAGATAAATATATGAAAAAATGTTCAAATCATTCATCATTCATGAAATACATATTGAATCAATGCTGAGATTCCATCTCACCCCACAAAGAAAGTCTATTGTCAAGAAATAAACCAATAACAAATGCTAGAGGGGCTGTGGGGAAAAAGGACACCTTCCCCACTATTGTTGGGAATGTAGACTGGTGCAACCAGTATGGAAATCACTGTGGAAGTTCCTTTAAAAACTAGGACTAGAGATACTGTTCGACCCAGATATTCCTCTTCTTGGTATCCTCCCAAAAGAATTAAAAAGCATCATACCACAGCAATATATGCATGACCATGTTTATAAGGGCACACTTAGTAATAACCAAATCTTGGAAACTGCCCAAATGCCCATCAACTGGAGAATGAAAAAAGATGTCATGTTTTTATACAATGGAGTACTACTCTGCCATAAAGAAGAATAAGCTTGCGATGTTCCTAGATAAATGGATGTACCTTGAGACCATACTCTTAAGTGAAATAAATCACACATACCTGTTTAAATACTGCATTGTTTCTCTGGTGTGAGAAACTGAAAGGGTTAATAAAGACCAAAATATATAACAGATATTGTGAAAATGACTGGGAAGGGGAACAAGGTGGGGAGTTGGGAAGAAAAAGGAAAATTTTAAAAAATGAGAAAAAAAGGAAAACATGAAAACAAAGTTTTTGTAAATAAGGAATGGAAGGGGGGTTGCAGAGAAGGTAGAGGAATGGGCAAAAAAAGAATCAAGTTATATCATGTATAGTACAGATTCCCAATGATGAATGTGATCACTATGCATAACTAAAATATATCAATAAAAATCATTTTCTTTGGAAAAAAAATGCTTGTTGCAAGTTCAAGGCCAGCCAGGGCTACATAGTGAGTTCAAGATTGGCCTGAAATGAGTAGCAAGACTCTGACTCACGAAATAAATAAGCAAGCAAACAAACAAACAAACTTCAATTTATAAACAAGAAGCCAAAAATGAAAACAAATCCTAACGCTGTCCGTAGGCCACCTCCACCTATCTATTCAGAAACACGTCCCATGTGTATACCTGAAAATTGATATATAAAATACATTTCATACAGTGTACATAATCTACCCATGTTTTTCTTCATTTCCTCAAAGCAGCCCTAGTAAAGTGCATTTTTCTGCAGTTCTCTCCTTAATCACACAGCCTGAGCATGATTTTTAATCAGTTCATTCACATCTCTTCCCTTCCTTTTAAAAGCCACTTAGTATTCCATCAGAGGATACACTATGCTTTTTAAAGCAGCCCCACATTTGCCAGATATTCAAGACTTTAATGAATATTATATATATTCATATATGTTTTCATACACACACACACACACACACACACACACACATATATATAGTGATGTAGTTTTGAGGCATGTGTATAAATTCCTATACATGAAATGCTATCTAAAAGAATATACATATATATGGGCTGCAGGTATAGTTCAGTGGTAGAACACTTGTCTGTCATCTGCAATGCCCTGAGCCTGAACCCCAACCCTGCCAAAAAATTAAATTTTTTATAGTCATTAAGAAATTGTCTTTCAAAATACTGCATTATTTATACTTCTACAAGGAAAGGTGGTATAATACCTTGCCAAGAATTTATACACTCAAATGTTTGCATTTTTGCCAATTTAGCATTGACTTTTGATATTACATTGCTTAATTTCTGTAGTTGGGTTGTGCAGGTTTATTGGTTTCTGTAAAATCAAATGTATCAATCTTTTGCTTTGGGTTCTGGTCTTTATGTACATTTTAGGAAGTATGCGCACTTCAGAAGCCTAAGTTCATCTTTCCTATAACTTTAATGCTTTTGTTCTTTTATAGTCTTTAATCCATCTGGGATTTATTTGGGCTTATTTACACCACATTATTTTTTCTTTTTAAATGTTTAGCCAGGTGTTTCACACTATTCATTAAGTAATCCATCTAGTCTTTACTGACTTGATATGGTATCTTTATTTCACATTTAGATCTATTTCTGGAATTTGTCTTGATTCTATCCATCTGTCTATTTCTTCAGCAGAACTAAATTGCCTTAATTATTGTTGCTTCTTAATCTGTTTTGATAATCTGATAGGGATAATTCACTCCATTACTCTTCTCTATCCCCTCCCCTGAAATTTCCTAGCAATTATATATTTATGTCACAATAATTACCAGTATCATTTTCTTAATTTTCTCCACTAAAAATGACTGTAATGTAATGCTGTAAGTTTGATGTCGCTGAATCTTTTTGATACACTATCCTTTATGGCTTCAAGAAATTTCCTTTATTGGTTTAAGACACTTCCTTTTCCTAGGTTGCTAAGAATCTTTACATTGAGTAAGAACTTACTTAATTGAATAATTTTTCTTCATCACTATAGATGACCGTAGTATATTATTACTTTTATCTGTTAATGTGATAGCATATGTTACTCAACTTCTGAATTTGAACCAGTTCTGGGTTCCTGAAATTAATTATTCCTTCTTAATACACGTTTGTATATTTGACACTCTGCTGAATTTGATTTTCCAGTCTTGTGTTTGTTTGTTCAGGCCTCTTGCATCTGCGTCCATAAATGAGTTTGGGTTGTACCTTTCTTTTCTGTTTTAACCTTTTCAGATTTGAGGAACAATACTAGCTCCTCAGAACATGAAGTGGGCAACATTCTCTGTTTTTTGTTCTCTGAAATACATAGTTAAGAGATTTTCAGTTCCCTAAATTTTCATAGACATGTGTTATATTTTCTAAAAGTATTATATTTTGTGGTAGGAGGTTTGATTATATATTTGATTTTTAAATAGTTACTATTTCCACTCCCTCTGAGGACAATGTACATTTTCCTAGATCACTATGAATTTCTCCCACGTTTCAAAATTTTGGACAAAAAATTATAACCATTAAAATTTTAAATTTATTTATGGGTAAGTTCTTTTTCATTTCTAATATTTGTTTTTCAATTTTTTTACTCATGTTTATATAAAGATTTATATCTTTATATAGATGAAAGATTTACATATTAGGCTATATAAAGACTTTTCTTTTTATTTTCCTAGTTTTCTTTCCTTTATTTTCTTTTCTTCTTTTCCTTTTTTTTTTTAAAACAGGGTCTTATATGTAGTTAGGTTGGCCTTGAACTCCTCGCAATCTCCCTGTCTCAGCCTCCTGAGTAATGGGATTATGGGTGTGTGCCCTTGTGCCCAGCTTTCAAACAATAGCTTCTGGCTATGTTGATTTGCATTGGTTTTGAACCATAGATTATATATTTATTGTTTTAGAAATGATACTTCCTTTTTAAGTATATATACTAGTTGCAAATTTTTATAATAAAAACTAAATATATAATATTTCTATCATGCTCCTGAGCTTAGTACAATACATGTTTTTTTCCTTTGAAATCTTTTTCCATATTGACATTGTTACTCAGCATTTTGATTTTAAAGCACAAAATTATTTTGAAATGTAAGCAGTTAACTAAATTTATTGACATATTTTACTTTCTTTTTTTTTTCCTTAGTAGGTCTTTTGACATCCCTCTAGTTATAACAGTTTTTTTAGTGACTCTGAGACCATTAAATATATATATATATATATATATATATATATATCTTCAAAGAACTTTATTTTCCTCTTAGTCTTAAAAATAGCTTAACTGGGTATTAGAAATATGTTGATAGTTAATTTTTTAGTACTGTAATCATTTATCTTGGACAACTATTGTTACTCTAACTTACATTTCTTTTAAAGATAATTTGTCTTTTTCTCTAATATCTTTACGTTTTTGGTGGTTTCATTATTATGACTATTAAGGAATTATTTTTATTTAGCTTCCTTTATATTTAAAGTGTTTTGATGTAAGAAATAAAATTTTTATTTCTATTTTTTCATTTTTGAACGCACCTGGGGCAGGTGCCTGGGCTTATCCAGGACTCATATGAGGCCAGCTTCTGGTGTGTCTCTAAAATATTTTTTAAAAGAGATTAAAAGAAAACAAAACAATAAAAAATGAAATAGCAGTAGAACCATTATAGGATTTTGAAACAAGCTGATAGGAAATTAATAATAGTCATTGTATTGCACATAGTTATGTTCACAATAGTCGCTCAGATTGCAAGATACAGGCATGCGAAATAGACCAAGCAATACAAGCAATAGCAGTTTCTTTCCCCAAACTAATAGGATCAATAGTACAATTATTTTAACTATCTTGTGTACAAATATACATATATATATTTATATGTATGTATTTTTTTCCCTTTCTTCTTTTCTCTTTTTCCCCATCCCAGTTGTTCTTTCCTTTTGTGCAGTTTCATTTTCTTTCACAATGTCTATGGTACCTTTTAGACCTTATTTAATCTTTCAGTTTCTTACATGAGGGAGACAATATATTTACACATGCAAATCTGATTTATTTCACTTATAAGTATGGTCTCTAGTTGTATCCACTTACCTATAAAAGCCTCAAGTTTATCCTTCTTTATAGCTGAATAGTATTCCATTGTATAAAAATACCACATCTTTTTTATCCGTTCTTCAGTTGATGGGCATTTGGGCTATTTTCAAGATTTAGTTTTAAGAATTGTGCTGCTATTAACATAGATGCACATATATCGCTGTGGTATGATGTTTGTAATTCTTCTGGAAAAATACACAGCAGTGGAATAGCTGGGTCAAATGGGACCTGTAATCCTAGTTTTCTGAGAAACCTCCACACGGATTTCCATAATGGTTTTACCAGTCTACACTCACACCAACAATGGAGAAGGGTTCCTTTTTCCCCACAGTTCTTCCAGCATTTGTTATTGGTTGATTTCTTAATGATAGCCGTTCTTTCTGGAGTGAGATGGAATCTTGGTGTTGTTTTAATTTGCAAAGAAATTAAATTTTTAATTCTATAAAATTCACCATTGTTCTGTACTCTTTTCCTGAAATTCACATAGATTGGTGCCTCACACTATCTTTAGAAATCATTGATGCGTGTGTGCTTGTGTGTATTACCTGCACCAAGTGTAGAGATACTAATAATGACTTGTTAACTTTTGATTTTCAAGGTTTATAACTGGTCTTTTATTCATATTAAACTGTTTCCCACTTTATGTCTATTTCCAGATAATAGTTTGGATTCAGTTTAAAATATTTATTCTTATTCATTTTTAATGATTGTGATCCTTTGTTAATCTTTGAGCGCCTTAAACACACCAAAATTCTTCAGACTGTTTCAGAAAATTAACTTTATCTATAGTGCATTCATGTGTTCCCCTTGTAGATTTTGTTTCCTATCTTTATTATTTCGTATTTTTTCATGGGCTTAGGAATTTGGTCTGCAGGGTCATTTTGAATATAAGATTTGGAACTTTCTATTCCTTTAACCTCACTTTTCTGTTTAATTTTATGACTTTCTACTGGGAAAGGCCTAGAGCCATCAGGCCACAAACAAGATATCACAATAATGGAAGTCAGGGCTTTTGCCCCACTGCCACCCTGGGAATGCCACAGGTCCACGCACATGCTGCGGACGCTGCTTCTTTTGAAGCTTTGCCTTTTCCTCTACTGTCCCCCACAAAGCTGTATTTCCAGGTAGTATGCAGGCAGGGATTTGATTTTTAACCTGCCTTCCCCATTTTTTGTGGTGGCATTGGGCAACATCCTCAGTCCTTTTTATTTTTTGTTTTCTAGGCTGGACTCGAGCTTACTATCCCCCTGCCTCTGTCTTCTAGAGCGTTAGGATTACAGGTGCATATTCATGCACCTGGCTATGCAATTTACCCTTCTTTAAAACTCTGTCCTACCCTCTGGATTCAAGCACACGGAAACGAAGCACCTACTACTTCCCCATCCTGCATGAAGCACTTTTCATCTCCAGTGCCCCATAGGAGCCCAGTTCCAGGTTGTCCTCGCCTGTTTCTGAGAGTCTGGTAGGTCCACAGCTTTAGCCTCACTTGTTACTCTGTATTTCTGTTCCATGGGGGTTATCTATCATGCTTCAAATCCAGCTATGTATTAAACGCTGTCTCTTCTCATATTTTATATACTGGAGCAGAAGCGGGTAAGCCAATGTGTGAATTTCTCAGGCTGTGACATCTTGGTAGGAAATGTGTGTGTGTGTGTGTGTGTGTGTGTGTGTGTGTGTGTAACCTCCTGGTATGTTTTTAAAAGGAGATTCTCAGAATTTTAAAGTATCCTTACAATGTCCCAAAGTTTCAGGTGGTTGTGGTTTGTGGGTGTTTAGAAATAAGTTCACATGGTCATCTCTAGAAACTCTAATTCGTTAAACTCCCCATGCATAATCAAGACTTTTCCTTTGTGCTTTTGCCCAGCAATATAGTGAGACTTTTGGAACCTTTAATTTATAGGCAATATTCTTTGCTCCATACCTAGCACTGAAGTTAGTGATGATAAAGAATGAGGGGTGGGGACAAGGGAAAGATTATATGGGGGCCTAGATGATGGAGCTTCCAGGCCATATTTTTTAAGTGCTTTTTTTTTCTATCATAGCATATTGTGTAATATATATTCTCTGATCTAGTTAGTTGTACTGTTTGATTTAAGAAAGCAGGCATTGGAGTAGTAATTGTTTTTCCATACTGTATTTCTTACAATATTATTACTCACATGATGCAGGCTCACTTAATATTGAAATCAATAAAATGAAAGGAAATTATACTCCCATTTCTTTGATTCGTTTTATTGCATATTTTCCCCTTTTTTGATATATATTTTAAGATGTGCAACATAAGGTTTTAATATACTTATTCAGAGTAAAATGGTTTCTCCAGTTCTTAAATATGAAGTAATCTTGTCATATTTCTGCTAAAGCTATTTTTTTTATTTTTTCAATAGTAGAATTTTTTTATATTCTCACAGGGACTCATTTAAGGCAAATGTCAAAATTCCCGTGAACATAGGAAGTCTTTGCTTCTTTGAGGGGAAAGGTTGTTTTGGGTCTAGCAGGTCACCCTGTCAGAAGGGGTAAAGAAGTCTACCTCAGAAAATGGGAAGTTCTTAGGACTATGGGATACTGCTTTCCTTTCTGCCACATAAGATTTTGGGTAAGTTTCTAAACAGCAAATTTCTAGGTCACTAAAATGGGTCCAATATGTACAAACTACTGAGCTTCTAAAAGGATGGGTTCTATAAAAGCTGAAAAATTGGTTAAATTAATAGTGTCTTTTGGTATCTTGAACTGCTTTTATTGAATCTATTGATAAGTTCTTTCAGATGTGTGCTGATGCCTCACAATTTTCACTTTTTCTTGCAAGGACTTGCAAAGGGTTTGACAAACACTTGCTAAGTTCATTTACAAAACACCGTTGGCACAATCTCAGCCTTTTAATCATGACAAATCTCAAGGCTGACAAAGTGCATGTTGATGTCCTTGTTTTCTATCTAATGAAAATATTTAATTTTCAGAATGAACTGAATGTCATCCCAGCTTTACTTAATACCAACCTTGCCTAGGATGACAAATTATCTTCAAGGGCAGCATTGTGGCCCCAGAGTCCCAGAGTAAGGCCACTTGCTCTGGATTTTCATTCTAGGTGCCAGTTTATTTGTCTTTCTTATCAAGCACAGGAAATCTTTATTAAAATCCAAAGTATCAAAGTGTTTTCCTTACAATCCATTATTTCTGGAAGAAAATAAGTCCCCAAATTGTAGAATGAATTAAATTTTTATGACTTTGTGGAGAAAACATTTCTGCCTGTAGGTCACCAATGCACCTCATAAAAGCTAGGGCATAAGCCACTGGTAATTTTTTGATTCACTGCTTTTGAATTAATTCATCTGTCTTGCTTATGGTGGAAAGAGAGATATATCCTTCCATTTTTTGTGTGTGTCTAAAAGGAAACATTCTTGGTATCCTCATTCTTTTGTATTAATTTAGGGAATGATCATTTAAGCTTTAGGAAGCAGTTTCTCAAACTATTCAATTATAAAAATGTGGACCTTGATATTTTACTCCGTGAAATAAAGTTTTAGTTGTTGCTGCTGGTGGTGTAGCAAATCTGCTGTTAAGCATCTTTATCATTATCATGTTAGAATTATCATCTAAGACAGTCAATAGAGTGAGCTGACCCCAGCAGCTTGTTTTGTTTGGGCAATATGTTCATAATGATGGAGAAAAGAGTTCCAATTGCTTGCTCAAAGGATAGCTTCAAAGAATTTCTCTCTCTCTCTTTTCTCCTCCTAAGTTGGGGGCAGACCCACACTTCTCAGCTGAATAGAGCATAATACAACAACCTCTGCAGTCCTAACTTCCTTGTCTATGCATCCCAACTGTAATCTTTACAAATTAAGATGATTGCCATCTTATCTTACAGATTTTTCCTACCTTAGAATTTATTTTGTATGAATTTAAGCTAGAAGACCCCAACAATGCAGGCAAAGGTATTAGTTTTTCCTTCAAATGAGTTTTTAGAAAACTGAATACCAGACAGTAGTCAGGTTTTTGCTACCAGACACCCAAATATGTATATATCTGCCATAAAAAAACCTACTGGGTATTTTATCCTACTAGTGGTCTGCTTATTAAATGTACTGTAGTTATACATTTGCATGTATTAGGGATCTCAAAGTGATGCATTATGCTATGAGTATAAGGAAGAAGATTTTCCCATTGAAAAAATAATTTTAAAATAATAATTTTAAAATGTATGTATGTACATATGTATGTATTTGGTTTTTTGAGACAGGGTCTCACTTTGTTTTCAGGTTGACCTTGAATCACTACGTAGCCTAGGCTGGCTTTAAACTCATGGAGAGGCTCAAGTTTTAAAATTTTAAATTAATTTTGAGGTAGCCAGGCATGACGGTACATGCCTGTAATTCCAGCACTCTGGGAGGCAGAGGCAGAAGAATTGCAAGTTTAAGCCCAGTCTAGGCAATTTAGTGACTTACTGAGTCCCTGTCTTAGAAAATAAGGAATCAGGAGGTAGATCAATGCAATGGCTCTCTTTCAATCTTCAGTTAAAAACAATCAGTGACTATCGAAATTGCAACTGAACTCTCTCTCTCTAAGGTGGTACTAATATCTCCTTTGGTGTTATGCATCTCATGATCTCATATGGCAGAGTAAAGATGACTAGTTCTTTCATTCATGTAGTTTTGGATTTTCTCAACAATAGTGTGATTCTTTGTACTTAGAAGCTTGGCAATTGCTAGAAACCATCTCTCAAACAGAACAGGCTCCAGAACTTATAGCTATAGCTTGGAGAAAGCTCCCTGTGACACTAACCTACTCCTCTAAGAACAGTCCTACAGCCATGCCAAGAGAGCAGTCACTACATCCACAAATAAGATAGGGTGACAAATTAAAAAGTATCTATAATGCTCTTGTAATCTGCTGATAAGAACTGTGCATGTAAGAGAAATAGATATAGACCAATAGAACAGCATCAGGAGTCCAGACATGATCTCATGTATAAATGATCAAGTAAGTTTCAATAAGGGCATCAAGAATTCAAATGTCAAAGGATAGATTTTGAATTACTGATCTTGGAAAACTGGGTATCTCTGTATAAAAAATTGAACCCTACACAAAAATAGGTTAAAGATTTACAAGCAAGGCCTGAAACCATAAAACTCCTAGAAGAAAAATTAGGAAAACACATTTAGTAATGATTTTTAAAATAACACACGTATGTATGTACATACACACACACACGCATACACACACACACACCAGGCATAAAGCCTAAAAGTAAACAAGCAATACTATACTAAACAAAAAAGCTTCTGTATAGCCAAGGAAATGACCAATAAAATGACCAAGAACCTATGGAATGAGAGGAAATATTTGCAAAATGGTTATCTGATAAAGGATTAATATTCAAAATACATACTCCTGTAACTGAGTATTTAAAAACTCCAAATAATCGAATTTTAAAAATAGCCAAGTCATGTGAGTAGATACTTCTCCGTTAGTCATACCTAGAGGGTTGAGGAATATATGAAAAGGAGTACAACATTACTAAACACCAGTGAAGTTTAAATCAAAACCACAATGAGAAATAACATCTTGGGATGACTCATATTCAAAAGAAAAAGGTAAGTCTTGGTAAGCCTATGAAGACAAAGGAACCCCTCTTTACTATTGGTGGGAATGTAAACTACATATGGAAGGTTCTCGAGAAGTTAAAGGTAGAACTGTGATATGGCCTGGTCATTTGTGAGTATATGTTCAAAGGAATTGAAATCAACACATGGGAGAAACATTTGCATTCCTAAATTCACTGTGGCATCATTCTCAATAGCTATGGTATGGAGGCAACTCAGATATCCATGGATAAATAAATAAATAGAGAAATTTGTGGTATATACATACAACAGAGTATTACTCAGCTGTAGAAAAGAAGGAAAATTCTGTTTTTTGTGAGAATGTGGATGAACTTGTAGGGAATTATGTTAAGTGAAATACCGCAGACACCACGTGTGCTCCAGGGGTGGTGGTGGTGAGTCGGCGGGTGACCGGCCTACTGGCCCAGGTTCGTGGGCAGTGGCCCCGCCCCTGTGCGCACTGTACCAGCCATCAGGGAGCCAAGGCAGTCTGGGGAAAGGCAGAGGATAGCGCCGCAACAGCGCCCCCAGTGGCAACCCTCAGACATCCGTAATCAGCACTGGCTAGGCGAACCAGTCTCACTTCAGAGAAATTGCGGCCAATGCAAGGAGTGCCTGGGTCCCCAGTACCCATTTGCCCAGAAGAACCCAGGAGTATGTCAAGACAAAGACGCAAAAGGCAGTCTCTGGCCTCCAATCCAAACAGAGCAAGTCCAGGAGATGCAAACCAGAAGAGATTGGGAGTCCCACAACTGAAGTTTCTGAGGTGATGGTAACTGAAGTAAAGAAACAACTTGAAGAGGCTATAAAAGAAATCAGAACAGAAATACTAGCTCAACTAAAAGAAGATATGAAAAACATAATAAAAGAACTGCTAGGCAACTCTAAAGGAGACATAGATGAAAAAAATGGAGCATAGGAAAATGAGGGAAATCTTGAATGAACAATACAAAAAAGATTTAGAATACATGAAACAGATTCAAAGAGATAACCAGAAAATCAAAAACTCCAATGAAAGTTGGCAAAACCACTAGAAAGAAACTAAAGATAGACTTTCAAACCTTGAAGACAGGTTTGCAGCTTGTGATCATGAAAGGAAAGATCTCTTAAAAATAATAAGGAGCCTGGAAGTAACAATACAGCAGCTGCAAGACAACCCAAAGGAATATAACTTAAGAATAAAAGGTGTGAGCGAAAAAGCAGGGGTCAGTACAAATGAAATTAAAAGCCTATTTACAGAAATAATATTAGAAAATTTCCCAAGCATGGGAAAAGGAAGTGACTTTCAGATAAGTGAAGCATATAGAACTCCAGCTAACCACAACCAAAATAAACCTACACCCAGACATATAATAATCAAGATCTCAGAAATTCAACACAAGAACAGAATATTAAAAGCTGTGAGAGAAAAGAAACAGACCATCTACAAAGGAAAACCTATCAGAATCACAACAGACTTCTCAGCACGAACCATCAAGTCAAGAAGAGCTTGGAGTGAAGTATTTCAAGTCCTAAAAGAAAACAACTTCCAACCCAGATTGATGTACCCTGCAAAAACTATCTTTCAAAATTAACAGAGAAACAAAATACTTCCATGACAAAGAACAACTGAAGGAATTTATGACCACCAAGCCAACGCTACAAAGAATACTGAAGGACATTTTAGAGAGAGATAAAAAAAGACCACAGCTCCAGATACAGTGGCAGAGGGATATCGCTGAGCGGGGCAGACAATTGAGTAGAGAGGAAAAGTGGGCAGCCAACTGCAGGAAAGTGGCATGGCAGAGACAAGGCAGTGAATGTTGGCCTTAACCGTTAAAGTAGATGGCCTCAATCTACCAATGGAAATAAACACAGGCAGAGTGAATCAGGAGACAGGATCCACCAATATGCTTTATACAAGAAACACATTAAACTTGAAAGGGGGTTCATAGACTGAAAGTCAAAGGAGAGAGAACAATGCTGTATGTGACAGAGAACCAGAAAGAAGTGGGGGTAGCTTGCCCATTAGCTACATAGTGAACAAGAAAGATATGGCATTTTTATCCAATGGAAAGCTACTCAGCTATAAAGAAAAATAACTTCAAGCTTCTTGTAGGTAAATGGATACAACTTAAGATCATGTTCATGGATGAAATGGCCCAGAGCCACATGGGTGAGCATCATGTTATCTTCCTAGTACAAAAAAAAAGAAACTAAAGGAGTTAGTAGGATTCAAAATACACAATACAAATTGTAAAAATGAAAGGGAAGAATGTGTCTAAAAAGGGTAGGCAGTGGCCATTGTTAATCTATCATCAGGATTTGAGTCCTGTATTGTTTTCATTGAGCTGTTTAGTTTGGTCTTATTCTATTTCGGTTTGCCTAATTTTATTATATTTGATGGCATAGACACCTGTTTCAAAGACAACAAAACACATTATGGTAGCCACTATTGATATCCGACCACCTTGTTTTGAAACCCTATATTGCTTTCATTGTTTTGTTTTGAGTGATTTTATCCTATTTTGGTTTGTTTGATTGTATTATGACTGATGGTATAAGCAACTGCTTAGAAGATAACATGAGGCATTATAGTAACCAGTGTTGTTTTACCATGTATTGCTTCCATTGTTTTGTTTTTCATTGGTTTTATCCTGTACTATTTTGTATGATTGTATTGTGCCTGATGGTATGGGCAGTTATTTTGAATATAACAAGAGTATTATGAGGGGAAAGGAGGAAAGAAGGAAGGGAAAAGGAAAAAGACATAAATTTGTATAAAGGTATACGTAAGATACTTAAAATGACTATACTACTAAATGCATTAGTTATTGAAAAAGAACAGTTAATACTCATATGATTAGATCAATTTTACATGTCTATATCTGTTAATCTAAGCAACCCCTTTGAAGGTAACGATATGCAATATTACAACCACTGTCAAATTCCAATCATCTCACTTTGTAAACCTATAATGTTATTGTATTGGATTTGTTGTTGTTGTTATTTGTTTGTCTCTTTTGCTTTTTGTTTTTCTTTTCTGTGTCCATTTTCTCTTAAATCAAAAAAATTAAAAAAAAAGAAATATCGCAGACACAGAAAGACAAATGCTGTACAATTTAATCTATATGTAAAGTCTAATTTAAAACTCACTGAAGTGGAGAGTAGAACAGTGGTTGCCAGGGGTGAGAGGGAAATGTGGAGGTGATGGTTAAAGGGAACAAAGTTTCAGCATAGTGCCTACTGCCAACAACACTGTATTATATCCTTATAGTTGCTGAGAGAAACCTAGCAATATTGTGCTTATATGCAGTTGCTAAGAGGGTACATCTTATGTTGAAGTACTCTTTACAAAACAGAAATGACAATAATAATGATAAAGGGGCAAGAAGAAACTTTGGGAGATGACAGCTATGTTTATGGACTTGGTAGTGATGGTCACATGTGTGCGTGCTCCTCTCCAAACCTATTGAGATAAAATCATTGTACATGTACAACTTATTAACGATTTCAAAGGCAAAGAAAAGCTTACGGAACACACACTAATCAAAGACTACCACAGCATGAGTGACTTAGTTATTTTTCTCATTGCTGAGACAAAATACTCAACTCTCAAAGATAAAAGAGGAAAGGTTTATTTGGCTCACAGTTTGTAGAGGTTTCAATTCATAGTTGGCTGGCTCCAAAGCATGGCACAGGGGCAACGTAGAGGAGAAATAGCAGCCAGAAGATAACAAAGCAGCAATGAAGAAGTGACAAGCAATAAGCAGCAACAACAGCAGCCGTCTTTTTGTACCTTATGTTGTATCCAGGCTACTTGCCTTTAGGGTGGGTAGTACTAACACCCTTAATCTTAGCATTGCACAGTGAATCAATCCTAGCATCATATCTTTAATCCCAGCATCAAACACTCTAGACCCAGCCATCTCCAAGAAGCCCTATGTGTGACCATATGAGGCTTTTGGGAGACATCTAGACTCAAGCCATAACAACGAGGGTGCTGGAGAGGTGCTGATTACTTGGCCTGATTTGGGGCCAGAGTTGGAGAAGCACTCTATAGAAATAAACAGATGAGACACCAGGGTACTCTTGACATAATAGTACCATAAGAAAATCCAGCACATGCAACAAAATGAACATTTAACATGAAAAACTCATTGCAGCTCTAAAAGACAATTCTGAAGTCCATAGACTCTGCATGCCTATTTCATCTTTTTCTAGATGTCTGCTTATGAAATTGCAATTTTTTCCATTTGCATTTTTCCCCCTATTCCAAAGTTGCGTTTCTTTCCCCTGGTACCAAAGCTTTTACTCCCGGCTCTGCCAGTGTGTGCTGCTTTGGCAAAGCCAAAAGGCTGTCAGGTTCCCACCTTATCTCCCTTGCTGGTGACTTACACATTCTGTCTCTAAATCTAAATAATTTTAAGGTTAAATATTTTTTAACCAGACTATAGCTCAAAATTAGTCTTTCACTAATATTCAAGATTTAATTTATAATCTGCAGTACTGTTACTTATTTTAGAGAGTTCTGCAGGCTAATCTGTGTTTGAAACATTTTTTATTAGGGGGTTCTGTACTTCAGAAACCACAGCTATCTTTCTGTTGGGTTCCTTTTTAACTCTCTTACACAATGATTGCATTTCCTCTTCTCTCTTTTTTCTCTGTGCTCACCTCCATTAACTTAAACCTTTATAAAAGATTAGAATTTTATTTTAGCTGGTCACATTTTAGTCTACTATTCTATGAGTTCTAGCAGTGTTGATTTAGTCTGTGGTTTCTCACTTTAATTTTATAATCTCCTTTTTATCTTTTTTATTGTTTTATGATATTTGCTCTTTAAAACATATGTTATTGCATTCTTCAAAAATGCAGTATAGTTACATAGGATTGTCTTCTTTCCCTTGGCTTGTGTTTTCCTCCAGTCATCCTTCATTTGTCATTTTTCTATTCAGTCTCATTCACATGATATAAATTTAGTGAGTATCTACTATGTGCTGTACCCTATTCTTAATGCTAAGGTAAGATCTGTCAGGGAAACCAAGTTTGTGCCTTCATGGGTGTTACATTCCAGACAGAGAAGTCAGACAACAAATAAACAAATATATAATTACATTTCAAGTAAAACTGATTCCCTTAAGAACCAGATAGTAAATATTTTACGTTTGTCAACTGTATGGTTTCTTGTCTGAACTACACAGCTCTGCCCTTGTCACTCAAACGAGGCCACAAACAAAAATAAACAAATCAGTGCTGCTGTGTTCCAATAAAACCTCGCCAGCATCTGGTTTAGGACAGTTATTTTCTGATGCCAACCTTGCCCTCTCTTTGGTATTGCTTCCTGAGGGTGTTTTGCGTAGCTAAATCACAAGGAGGCCTAAGGTCCTAGATGGCTGAGGGAGGAGACAAGAAAGTGATAATCAGCTTGCAAGAAGGGCTTCGAAGCAAAAAAATAATGATGGGTTGTACTTGTATGGAGTCCCTGCCCCTCACTCAGAATTATTTGGAGACCAAGGAGAAGAGGACCTTTTGGTGACTTCTGGTTCTCACTCATTTCTAGTTGTCTATGTGAAAGGGCTTAAAGATTGGAATTCAATGCAGGACTCTTCCTGTAACTCACCGGGCCTGCTATGGTGTGGGGGGAGGTGACTGAGCAATTAATGGGGGCCCAGAGTAAAAGAGAATATGGGAATCCACATACCAAAAATGCTCCCTGAAGGACTAAGAGGCCAGAAGCATTGTAATGATATCTGCTGACTCAGTATTTCTTCTATTTCCTGGTTTCTTTTCTGCACAAGGTATAATTTCAGTTAGTTAAGTGTCTGCTTATTTTCTTGGGCCACTAAATGCTTGAAAAATACATTTTAAAACTCTTATTAAACAGCTGGTTCTTATTCCATGCAGAAACAAATGCAGAGAGACAAAGAGAAGAAAATAAAAATGGTTCTTAATCCCTCCTTCTGAGATAACCAGTGTTAACATTTTGAGTTATATTCTTCCAAATAATTTCCTATAAATACAAGTCTATTTCAAATATTAACATACATTAAGTGTATTATTATGTAATAAAACATTAAAATGGTCTCATTTTGAACATCTAGCAGACTGCAGCTCTCAGAAAGTAATACATGATACAAAACATACCAGATGTGGAATGTTCTTAAATTACAACCTGCTTTTTGTATTTACTGATATATTATGAAACCTTTCTCAGATCTCTAAGTGTTATTTTTGCAGTGGTTGTATAGTATTCCATTGCACAGATGTACCATAATTTATTGAAAGAATCTCTCACTGTTGAGAATTTACTTCTATTTTTCTGGTCATTATGAACAACTGTGACCCGACTATCCTTTCACTTAAATATAGGCATACATTCTCTTTTTTTCCTGTATGCTCCTTGTAATAGAATTCTTCTTTACAAATCTATTTTACTTTGTCTGGGCATTTGTATCATTTTTACGTTGAAAATTAGGTTTGCCACATGAGAAATTCTGTTTCCTTTTGCTGGTTTGGGTTGTGTGGGAGGTGATGGAGGCATCAGGTCTGGATTAGAATTAGGATACTGATTCTCTGCGACGCAGTATCACAAGGAGGTGAGACCCACGTAGCTACTTGAAGAGATCAAGACTTCCAGTAGAGGGTAATTGCGAGAGCCAGAAATCCCATTGTGACCAGCACTACCTAACATCAGGCGAGCTCCATTAAACCACTAAATACTAAAAAATGGGCCTGAAAAAAGAAATCCAAAGTGTGTCGCCAGCTAACAAAGGGCACAAAATTCATAGTGCAGGCTGACATTTAGCCCTTAACACACCATGACAGCACCAGGCTCTGTGGAGTGTGTCAGAACAGGGACCCTGAAGAACTCTCTTTCACTGTCTGTGGCTCTGCCTCATACACTAATATTACAGAAACCTTTGCATAGAGACCCTAAAATACATATTTTTTTGACGTATGACCTGGGCTAGTCAAGTCCATCGGGGAAATATATACAGAGATGGGTGGGGCTTTCACATCTTATTCATATTTATACTTTTTATGTAAGCCCCCTGCTATTTTCCTGAGAATCTAGGATACAGCAGGCTCTGGGGAAATAAGTATTATAAAGTTGGCAGGTAGAAGGGGTTTTTGGCTGTTGTTTTTCAAACATATTACACATATTTTTACATTATTAAAAACACACACACACTCAAGACTCCATTTCCCCAGAAGCCTCTTCGGCTGACTCGTGTCAAGCCTAGTGATTTATAAGATTGTTTGCATATATTATATTTTAAAACACATATTGCTTTTGTAAAATGTGTATTTATTATACATTTTGGAATTCATAATATGTACTGGAAAAGCTGCCTCTGTCTTGCTGGATCTGAGACAGTCTGTCATGAAAACACATTTCTGGAAGGGACAAATTCTTTAGATGGAGCCAACCAATTGTTTCTCTGCATCCCCCATGGTCAAGTGACCCTGTCTCTCTCTCTCTCTCTCTCTTCCCTCTCTCTCAGTCTCCCTCCCTCTCTCCTCTCTCTCTCTCTTTCTCTCTCTCTCACCCTTTTTCTTTCCCTCCTGTGTGTCACACCCATGCAAATAAATAATAAAAACAGTCATGAAATCACAGCCCCAGAAGAATACTCTGTTAGGAATAAATCTTATTTTTAAAGCCACACAGTAATCAAGAGGTCAAATAAAACCCGTGCAAAACAGCAATTCAGAACCTTACAGATTGGGTTACCAGAAACTAGGAAATGACTCTGAACTCTTGTGAAATGAGTTCCAATTCCCCACGTTGTGACCCTGAGGACAAGAGTTGAATCTGAAATCGAATTGTGCAGTCAGTGTCCTTCAAGGGCGTGCCAGACCTGGACCACCTTCCCACAGCTGGGTGTGTGGGTGTGTGGGTGTGTGGGTGTGTGGGTGTGTGGGTGTGTGGGTGTGTGGGTGTGTGGGTGTGTAAGCGTACCCGGCTCTGCTCACACACATCCTGCGGAAATGGACATCCTCATTCACCACGAGCCCTGTTCTGAGCAGCTTTGCAGTTTTCCCCTTTGCTCTCTCAGGACCGAGAATGGGTTGCGCCGGCAGAGATGGACTGCCCGTGCCCCCATTAAGGCTCTGACCCTGCACATTTGCTCTTAGACTGTCAATCTCAGTGGGGAGATGAGGAGGAGGAGGCCCAGGGGTCTGGCTTTTTATCAGCATGGCTATCGTCTCTCCTGCCTGTCGCACCACGGAAGGAGCAAGAGAAGGGCAGCCAGGCTGGCCGGGTGGGAAGGCAGGGAGACAGAAGAGCAGCCTTGGGCAGCACCCAGAATCATTTCTCCAGTGTGAGTCGGCCAGAGCAATGCAGGGCTCCCGGTCCCAGACAGAAGCTGGATTCAGCACCCCATGGTGGGAGTCAGTTCCTTCATCCTGCCTATTAGCATAAGAAGGAAAAATGAACCCAGGTGCCAAGACCCTGCTGATGTGCACTGACAAAATCCCATCGATCCACACCTGCACTGATGGCTGAAGGTGCTTTTCCTCACCTCCGGAAAATGGGAACCAGCTTGAAAACACACAAAAAAAGCACTGAGTGTAAGCTCTGTGGCTTGGTCTCGTGGAAGCTGCTGACCAGATGTGTGTACGTAGCTACTCAGCCTGCTGTCGGCAGTGGAGATGGATTTCTTTAGCGTTCGTGTTATCAAACCCTCATACTTTGTCACCCACTAACTCAGTTTTCCCTGCAAATGTCTTGGGCTGCCTCCTCTGAAGCTTTTATAGTAGCTGCTTCTTCCACCATGCACAAAAGGCAGTGTAAGAGCCAAGATTATGTCTTCAGTGCATTATGGGCCCATGCAGTGTGTATATCTTCAGTAAATAACCGCCAGTTTTCACATGGATTATTTAGAATTTCTGATGAAACTGCAGAAATGTCAATGCGGGGTGTGAACCACCAATCAGAGCACAGCTCCGCGACCCCTCTCTTCTTCAGCCCGACTGCTATTATCTTCAAGGGGGAAAAATCCTCCTTGTCTCTTGTTATACCTTTTTTATGATCTAGGATGCTGTTAATAACTACTTTGTGTTACATAAAACAGATACATTAATGTCACCAAGTCCCAAAAGTACTGAATCAACCCTACTCCTTCAAAAAGGAAGCACACAAGGGATGAACAGAAGGAAGGACTGAATAGGGGCTCCTCTCCTAAAATGGGAAGGAGAGAGGTGCCTGATTGCTGGCTCGGTCCTCTTTGAAGTGGGATATTCAAAGTGCCATGTGGTCAGGAGGAAGACGGGGTGTCTGGTTGAACACCCCTCCTAAGGGGAACAAACGGAGTGTGAGGTTTGAGCTGGTGACTGACAGCTCCTCTGACCCGATTATGTGTATGTTCCCAGTGAAGCTCTTCAGAGAGAAGGGTAAGGGGGAGGCATGTGACTCCCTTGTCAGCAAAGACTTCACCTTTATGGTGCAAATGTAAGTGGGTGATTCAAAGCAACATCTTCAGGGGACCCAGTGATTTGTTTTCAACACAGAGAAAAAGCCACTCTACTTTGCCTCCCATGTGACGTGCCCCGGATATTTGTCTCTAATGAAATAGGTGGCGGGGAGGGTTGCTGGAGAGAGGAAGCACTACTCAGTGGCGTGCACATGCTGCTCTTGAATCCATAGTGAAGTCTCAGGCTGGTCAGCCAGGTTCTGTCACCCTGAAGACCATCCCTAGGCCAAAGTCACAGACATCTTTTTCCATATTCTCTCTTAAAACCAGGGCAGCCCATCTCCTCTTGGTGGAGACTAAAGACGCAACCGGCCACTCACTTGCCATCCGAGAGAGCATCAGAAGGAGCACAGGCCCTCCTGGATGAATCCAGATACAGACATGAACTGGAAATAAAAAAGGGAGTCTGAAGGGGATGGGATTTATAGAAAGTTCTGTCAGCACCCCTGTACCCCAACCCCCCATTACACTACCCAGGATACTTTGGGATGCTCTGTCCTTGGCTCTTGACTGCTATGATCATTAATTGTAGGATGGAGCTGGTAAAAAAGAGCCATAAATATTAAACAGTGTAAACACACGCACGCACACACACACACACACACACACACACAGACAGATACGCTTGGCTATCCATATCTGTGGGTTCTGCTTTGGTGGATTCTACCAATCATGGATTGAAACTATTTGAGAAATATTCAATAAAAATAATACCATTAACATAAAAATAAGTAAGAAGTAAAAAGTACAGTATAACTATCCCCATAACATTTATACCATGTTAGGGATTCTAAGTAACCTCGAGGTGATTTCTATGGGAGGATGTGTGTAGGTTATAAGCAAATGCTACACCACTTTCCATAAGGGACTTGAGTATCCACAGGTTTTTGGTATTTGTAGAGGGTTCTGGAACAAATACCCTTCAGATACCAAAGGACATCTGTATATTTATATGTAAACTAAGGATAATTCATTTCTGTAAATCGCAAGGGTTTGGCATGTGTTTATTGTGTGCCCACCATATGTCAGGCATGTGCCCAACTGGACTCTGAGCCTACCCTCCTGGGGATTACAGTAGAGGAACGCCTCCAATCAAACAATGGCATGAGCATAAAACCCTTTGAGAACCTGACAGGAGATTGGAGCTTATCTGAGCAGTTAAGAAGACTTCTCTAAGGAAGCATAGAGAAGCTGAGAGTGGAAAAGATGAGTTGGCATGAAGCAGATGAAAAGCCATTTCAGACAGAGGGGAGAGCTCATGCAAAGGTCCTGCAGAGGTCAGGAGATGCATACAAGGGAACAAGGACAGCATAAGGTTTTATATCTTTTACAAATGTTCCAGGCTTGAAATTTCACTAGTTGGTTTAGGAAAGAAGCTTCATCTGGCCATGCGCTCCGAGCAGGGGATTGATGGAGAGACAGGATTTTCCCCATCATATTCGTATTACACATCACTATGAGGGTACCTAGCTTTCACTCGGTATTGGCCTCTTACTAGGGACCTGCTTCACTGCTCTATGACAGCGGCCCACCCCCTTCCCTGTCTTGGAGGCTGGGGAGCAGGTCAGGGTAGCTAGAAGAGGAAGGAGCTACAAAGGGTTTTCACAGAGCCACCAGGCTCTCAACTTCTGCTTCCCAAATTGCCAGACAAACCTGGACTTAGCTGTGTGCTTGGGAGCAGAGTTAAGGAACTTTCTTGGTGGACTAAATTCCCATTCAGAGTAAACCCAGGGGGGTCATGTGTGAGTAAATGAGACACTCGGATGTGCAGGATAAGAAGAGAAAACATGGCAGGTGGGAATAGCACCTGAACAATTGGCTGGTCAAGGCTGGTGACTTCTACTAAGAGTTTGGAGACTGCAAAGCCACTAGCAAGATTGCCCAATCCATCCGATTGATCTCGCTAGCCACAACACACTCAAACTGCACAGGATAACAATGCACTTCATTCACTGAATGTCCAACTGCCCTATAAGGTGCTGTTGGATTATTCCATTCTCCTTCCAATGGCCTCCACACAGCTCTGCATATGTCCACTTAGACCTGGCCTTACCCCATTGCTGTCTCCCCTGCCATCACAGGATACCAGGTGCACAGCTGGGCCCATGACTCCCCTCAAAGGGGAGACAAGAGATTGCAGGCTGAAGTGAGAGACCCACTGCAAAAAGAAATGGGGCTCCGCAGTGCAGGGTGGAGGCCTTTGGGAAGCTGCCAGTGAAAGAAAGTGTCCTGAATTTTTGGGAGTTGAATTTTCTCTGGAATGAAGGTTTATTGGCCCTTTGCTGATTATGAGATTATACTTTAGGCCTTCAGAGAGATGCGTGAGGGATCATGTAAATCCTGCATCCTGGCAAAAGGAGAAAAACACTAATTTTTACATTAGCGACATCTCAACATGGAATTGTTCAGGAAAACATCTGTTGACTGCTGATTGGAAGGCTCGAAATATGGATGGCATCTACTAATCTCATCTCTGTAATGGACAGTCACCCAAAGAGGTCTGTGTGCCTGGGGGACAGGTATCTTGAACCTGAAGGAATAGGCAGGTGTATTTAATTATTTGTTCTGAACCAGAACCCATAACGAGCCATCATGACCATTTTAAGAGAGTGTGATAGGTTTTTGTGAAGGTGCTTTTGAAGATGATTTTGATCATTTCCCATGAATGATCTACATGACCTTACCAGAATTAACTGGGCCTGGCTCTGTGTTGGCTTTAAGCATGCCACATACTCTGGGAAAAAGTTGATGGTGCTGATCATTTGTCAGTCTTCTGGCTTAGCTTTAATCATGTTTTGTCTACATGTGTAGAAGAGGTCCAACACCAAACAGGCAAAGTTGGACTGATTTTCAGGAGTAGAAAAGGAATTTCCACTGGAATTTCTTAGAAAGGGGATTATGAATTTAAACGTAAGGCAGGAATGATTATACACAGTACTTTCTGGGATGGGGGAAAGGAGAAATGCAAGAAAGGAAAAGATTATGTGTATGTAGGTATATACATATAACTGTATGTATAAGTGTTCAAGATAGATAACTATACTACTAATTCTACTAGTTCATTAAAAAGAATAGTTTGGGTTGTCATTATTTGATCGTCTGATCATTTTTTATGCCTAGATCTTGTAATTTGAACAACTACTTCTAAGATAACAATATGCAATATGCTAATTAGCATTGATTTCTTACTTTTTTTATTTCTGTATTATTTCTACCCTTTTTTATGTTTTGATTTTTAAAATAAAAAAAGATTTTGGTGCTTTTTGTGTCCCTATAGTTTAATTAACTATATCTTATTTTCTATCTTTTGCTGTTGGTGCATGCAAGTGATGGTGAGGATATTCCCTACAAGGACATTAGAGTAAAGGAAAGGAATTAAAGAGGTCTTGATTTTAAAGTTTAACTCTTTGTGCATAGAGACACCCCAAAGAGACAGGACAGACTAATGTGCAGGCCAGCATGGCCATGCTTACTGGGTGTGCCAACGTATACAACAGGAAAACGTGTCCATCAGGAAGAGGGTTGGTCAGTTCACAGCAGCAGAGAAGGGTGGCTTATGCAGACCAACTTGGCAATGCCTAGTAGAAACCATTCATCAGAGCTAGAACATTCATCAGAGCTACAGCATTACTGAAATTTATTTTGTTTGCTTTTTTGTTTTGGCAAATCTACTGTGAATACAGATCCGCTAAGTGCTGGCCAACAGATTTTGAGGATTTGCAGCCATTGGTAAGACTATCCATTATACATTTGCTTCATATGTCTTATTTTAATCAGATTCAATGTTCTCTATAAAACCTTTGGATTACTCCTTGACTTTCTAAGTAAATATGCCTGTAAGAATAAGGTTGGGTGTTATAAACTTGGCAAAATCCAGTTTCTGGGATAGTTGTGACTCAGTGTTGATTAATATATTTTCAGTTTGATTATGATTTGGGTTCTCATGCAGCTTTCTTTAAACGGCAGAAAGAGCCAGATGTGTTGATATTCATTACAATGAGTTATCTCCTTTTTTAAGCTGTAAATTTCTATGTTTCCTTTATTTTACTTCACAAATTTGGCTAAGGTAATTTATCCTTCAGAAGAGGTGGGCCCATTCCTGGAATGTGGGAGTCACTGTCATCAGTCTTGCTACCTCAGAAGGTTGAAAACCATCCAGGTGACAGATGCCATACCATGAGCCTCAAAGCCTTTTCCCAGGTAAGCAGTCTTTCCTTTCCTGGTGTTGAGATGTTACTCATACTTCATTTTCTGCAAACAACAGCAAGGATCCTTAAAATTAGAAGGCTAGGGGCTGGGCAATGTGCTCTTTGTTCTGGGCTGTGAAGACAGTAGAGCAGGCCTGGGACCAAGGAACCCACGTAAAAGATCAGATCCCATAGTCACCACACAAAAGGCAGAGATGTGTTCCAATGAGTGTCCTTTGTAGATGGGTATTAATCTTGGCATCCACAGCCATATTTTTCTGTGTGTCTTACTTTCAATTGCCCAGAGATTGAATCAGCCAGTGGGGAAGGGGCTGTCTTCCTCTGTTGTTTCCTGGCTGTTTAGCACTTAAGCTAACCAGTGGTTCAGGGAACGACAGAAAACAAAATCTGGTTGTGTCTGGGTGTCTACTGGGTGAAGAAAATATCTGGAGAAAGGTGTGGATTTTCTACAGGTTTAAGTGGTGTATTTATTAAGCCTTTCTTCTTGGCTCTAAGAATTAAGCTCTTACTTGCAAAAACTCTATTTCCATTTGTTTCTTCATTTCTCTCTCTCAAAATCCGTTTTTTCTTCCTTTCCCCAACTCCTCTCCCCTTCTCTCATTTTCCTTTCCACTTGAAAAAGACCTTCCTATTTCCTGTTATCTATCTTTTACAAATGGGAAGGGGAACAAGAGTTGGAAGAAGCAAGAAGGCATGGGAGTGGAAGGGGACAGAAAAGAAGAACTAAAATGTGTTCCATGTATGTATAAACACTCTGCAATACATGTAATCATTATGTACTTCTAACTTGTACTAATAAAAAATTTTAAAAAAGGATTAAGCTCTGACTATATAATTGAATTTCAGCACAGATTTCCAACTTCTGCAACCATTTTTTTTCACAGTGTTAGAAATTCTTTCTGAACAGTCTGTAATGTTCTTAGGGCTACCATTTCCAGAAGAAGTTGATAACATTTAGGATGTCAGCAAATCCATTTGCTTTTGGCAAATTTTATTAATGACAGAGACAGGAGTTCTTTGGAGGGGCAGAGAGGGTTACTGAGAGCCTGTGAGGGGCTGGACTGGGTTAGCAAGAAGCCTGCAGAACTAAGGTAGAAGCTGCCTCTTTGCACCTTGTCCCGGGCCTGGGAGGGCAGAGGTTGTTGGGATGGAGGAAATGCATGAGCAAGATGTGTGGAGAGGAAAAGGTACAACGCTGTGTCTGGACTTTACCCACCAAGGACCTCCTTGGCAGGAAGTAACTTTCTCCAAACATGGCATGGCATTGTCACCGATTGTACCTTCCCCATTTCCAATTGCACTGGCATCAAGAATGGCACCTCGGCCATCTGGAATGGGGTTGTATGGTTCAGCCATGGTTCATGCATCATCCTCAGAGAGGCTCACGGTTCCAGCCCTTTCTTTACACTCCCTTCTCTTTCTCTCTCTCTCTCTCTCTTTCTCTCTCTCTCTCTCTGTCTCTCTCTCTTTCTGGTTGTGTGTGTGTGTGTGTGTGTGTGTGTGTGGTGTGTTTCAAACCATAGGACCCCAACCTTTGTACAGTCTGTTTGGAAATAACTGAGGCAATTGGTTCCTATTACCAGTTAAATGCTTAGAAAATTTCATTTTAAGAGGCATAACTGAAAATGACATAAAAATGCCCAAACTCTCTCATTTAAAAGCATCACTACAAGCGAAGGCCTTGTAGGATAATGTGTAAGTGCAATGTTACAACTGAATTATGAAGATTGTGGAAATAAAGTCTGGGAAGCAAGGATGAGAGATCTTTAATGGGTCTCCCATGCTTTCGATGTGGGAAATTAACACTAAGCATCTATGTTTCTAGACTTCATTTTGAAAACATATCCAAGGACAGACAGTACAGTCCTAATGTGAAGACAATATAGTTGAATCCAGTTGGAAATTACTTTCATTTAGCATGTTCAAGATTGACTGGTACATTAGAAAGCATAACAAATCTAGCAGACAACAATTCTGTTAATTGTTTCCTTCTTGCTTTCCACTTCTCTATTCCCCAGTCCAATATTCAGAGACATGTAGAAATAGAATTCATGCCCTGGATCAGTTATCATTTACCCAGAAGAGACAGTTTTATACTGATGATCCCCAACTTAATCATGGCTCCATTTTGAATTTTTTTGACTTTACAATGTTGTGAAAAAATACCAGATGACCAATCTACTTTTCACTTTCAGTACAGTAAACTAAACAAGGTATCAGCGCTTTAATATAAAATAGGCTTTTTGTGAGATGATTTTGCCCAATTGTAGGCTGATACAAGAATTCTGAGCATGTCTAAAGCAGGGTAGTCTATGTTTGCCAGTAGTTTAGGTTGATTAGATGTGTTTCTGTCTTATGGTGGTTTTATTGGGACATAATTCCATTGTAAATTGAGGAACATCTGTATTAGACCTTGATTATGGGCAGATTCTTTGTATTGATTTCTCTAACACAAAATACTACTACCACTACTGATACAGTGATAATAATAAACATGTATCATGCACTGTTCAAAGTACTTTCTATGCATCATCTCATTTAATTTTACAGTAGTCACATGAAACATGGAATTAATAGCCATTTTTTTAGACCTGGAAACAGAGCTTAAGAAAAGTTAAATAATTGGCTAAAATCACTGAGCTAGCAAGCAGTGGAATCAGAATGCAAATCTAGCTATCTGAGTTTACATGTCTGATGAAGAATGCACTCAGGGTCCTAGTGAAATGGGTAGCAACCCTAGGACAAATCTGTTTGTATTTCAGAAGGCACCATCATTCCCCTCATTCCCCCTAGTCATACCAAACACTGGTAACCTCATCCATTTACACGGATGCAGTAGATTCTCTAAAAACATGTATGCCCACAACAAATAGACCCTCTTTTTGTCCTTATTTATAATATGTTGTAAGTAGAATCAGATAAATAGAAGATAAGCTATTAAAAGTGGAGGTAAGCTAACTTCTATAACTTCTGTAACCTGATTCATTTAGCATGGAGGAGTCAAATAGGACAGATGTAGCTTTGATATTTTGTGAATTTCTCATTTTCAAAGAGAAATGAACCACAATAGAGGGAGAATGCATGCAGGCTTTGGAGTTGGGCAGACCAGGTTCAAAACTTGTTCTTTTACTATGTGACCTTGGGTAAAGTTAGAGCATCTCTGTGATCCTCCATTCTTTCCTCTGAAAAATGTCTTGGTGATAACACCATTATCTTGTTGGTAGCAGAGATGAGATGGCATTCAGCACAAAACCTGGTACAGAATAACACAATTAATATTAGGCTGAGTTTTACTTATGTTGTTTTCTACTCATGTAGTTTTAAAAGAGTCTGCTGTTGATTGTTGCAGAGGGTAATTAGGTAGAAAGCTCACAGAATATATTTTAGGTTTCTGGGCCCTTGTGTGGGATTGAAGTGGTCAACTGTGATGCAATTAGCTGCCAAGACCAAAGGACTGAGGGAGGCTAAGCTCTATCAGTGGACAAATTTTTATGACAGATCATCTCTGATAGGATGTGGGCAGGTGAAGGAGATGTAAGTGGAAGAGAAACTCACTTTCAGTAAGTATCTATTGGGTGCCAGTTATGTAGCTGAAATTTATTCCATTATTTTGCAGTGATGGCTGAAATAGGACAAGGTCTCTACTTTGCAGACCTCTGAATAGGGCTGTGAAAATTTTACCAAAGTTTACAAATGCATAAAATGAAAATGATGTGTTCTTTAATATTTCAAACATCACTATCCATTCCCATAGGGAAAGCCACAAAGAGATAAAGGTCTACAAAATGATACATATTTTTTTAATGTCAAAAAGTCTCTAAAGTGACTAATTTCTTCTCTAAATATAAATTATGGTGATGATTATTTTCTGGTCTAGAATCTCTCAGCTAGCCCCTAGGGTCACATACAGCATGTAGACCCAAATGCTTCAGTCCTTAAACAATCTGGTATGATTTACACATTTGAAATATATGTCCCTTAACTTATTAATCCAACCAGAAAATGAAATAAGTTACAGCATCGGAATTCTGTAGTTCAGTCCTTGAAAGAGGAAAAGTGTTTTCTGGGGACATTCTTCTTGGAGTTCATAAGAGGGCAAAGTAACCTAACAATAGAATTGCTACCCCCAGTCACCTCCTGACTAGGCAGTTCTACCTTGCACATCAAAGCCACTGCATTAAAATTTAATTTGAATTTAAAATCCCTGCCAGGGACCAATACCGGGGAAGCAGGGGTTAACCACGGAGATAATGAGGCCACCGCTGCCACTGCTGATTCTGTTGACAGTATTGCATCACCTAATGAATGTGGCACTATAAATCTTGATGAGGGGCAAACTAGAGTCTCAGGAAAGGTAATGATAATGAGGAGGGGCAAGAGCTCATGCCGCAGATGAAGAGGAAAATCAATAAGATGCCCAGCTTGGGAGGAACCTGGGCACAGAAAGAGCCGACCACCTGCTCCTATTCATACAAGATGTCCTGTCTTCCACTGAGCACACTGTAGGGCCAGCCATGTCTGCAGGATCTAGAGGAAGGAAAGGAAGAATGCTAAGAAGCATCTGTACACTGAACCAGCTCTCCACAGGGCTAGCAAAACACAGAACTATGACATTTCCAAAAACAATCAGGGCAATCTCAAAATCCTCATCATCTGCTAACTTCCATCCATCTGTTCTGTCTGTTTTAGCAGGAAAATTTTTTTTTTTGCAAACTTACTGTGTTTGATTTTGACTGTGACTCATACTACCACAATGTGTTCTGCCTTTTTTCAGTCGAGTTCAGTGTGGTTCCTTGAATAAGCTCCATTCCTAAGTAACTCTCTAAGATCACTTGGCAAAGGATTCCTCAAAATGCCCCACTGTAGAAAAAAAGAAAAAAGATTCTGGGAGGCTACCATGCTGATTGCTCCAAATAGCATGGGGCATTGGAGTGGGTCTCTCTGAACCCTACCTGGAGGACATGAAGATCAGTGGTGTCCTTATATATAGCTATGGCTTACAGGGTAATTCCAGGGCCCACGGTACAAGAGTTCTAATAGCCAAATGTTCTCTTTGAGTTTGCAGGCCAATGGTCTGGCCTTTACCTGTTCAGGAAGGTATGACGTTGGGAGGAGTTCAATATACTCATGTTGGAGCAGAATATCACTCTTTGGTGGAGAAATGAGCTGTGAAACCAGAACATCTAGGACGGAACTGCATTGCCTGTCCAGATTGTTGGCTGTGTTTTCAGTTCGAGAACTTGGGAAATAGAATTCTGGTAGGAAAATGTCTAGACCTGTACTTTATACTTGTCACCATGGTGAAAGGACCACTTATATTTTTCTAGGAGTCACAAATCTGGTGCAGGAGACACTTGGAAAACTTCAAAATATACATTCTAGGGCTTACCCTTAGAGAGAGGCTAGAGCAATGACTTAGGGTGGCTTGGACATAAACACATCTTTATCTTTCCTTTTATTTTTTAAAAAATGCCCTAGAGGAGGCTATCACATACTTGTGTCTGAGGGTTTTCAGTGCAAATTGAAAGAAAATAAGACAGAAAAAATGGGAAATAATACATTTTTTTCATAGCCTAGAGCAGGGTTACTCAACCTTGGCCCTGCTGACATTTCAGATCTGATCTTTCTTTGTCATGGGGAGTTGTTCTGTGTGTCATAGGACGTGTGGCAGCTTCCCTGGCTTCTACCCACCAGATGCCAGTAGCACCTCTATTAGTCATGGCAATCAAAAATGCTTCCAGATTTTGCCAAGTATCCTCCGGGTGGGATACATGCAGGGGTGCCAATTTGTCCACAGTTGAGAATTGCTAGTTAAGACAGATACAGGGGCCTGAGCATCTCAAAGGTATGCAGAGAAACAGAGAAAAGTCATTGCCAACTCCCTGATGGCTTATTGCAATGAGCTATCTTATACCTTGTGATTCTGTTCTCTAGGGGGAAAAAAACACCTTTATTTCAGCTTGTTACTGTTGTTATACGGAATACTCTTTAAGCTAGGTGGTGACTCTGAAGAGTCTCAATTTGCACTGATCCTTTTCATGGCTTCAATCTGAGGCAGAGATCAACGTGGGACACCTTCTCTGAATTCAGCATGTGCCAGCAGGTGAGTCCGCACGCTCCACGAATTCCCACAGGCCCACCCCAACCTGTGCGCCTGCCACATGCATGGATACTCTTCACTCAGGTCAGTCATTGCCACCCAGAAAATTTAAAAAGATGTTCCTTTTTTTAACAAAGGGAAAATAGAGACTGGAGAAGCATAAGGATGAAAATATTCAAGATTGTCATTAGCAGAAAAAAAACTACCTTTCTCCTTTCCGTTCTTTCCTTTGTCTTTATTCCACCTCTCCTGTTTCTCTCATTCTTTTATCATTTCCTTCTCTCTCACTTCTCTATTTCCTCCTTCCCTTTGCGTTCTCCTCACTCTCTCTCCCTCATTTTAAAATCTATTCGATTGGCTTGCCTGGCAACCTTACAGAAACTTCTCTCGAGAGGAGCCTATTGAGCCACACTCTCAAATTGCCCCCAGAGCCCACTGGATACTCCTTCAGATGTCTAACAAGCGTTGAACACAACTGAGGTTTAGAGAGACACAGAAATCAATACTGCGGCTTCCACCAGTCACGCTGAGGGATTAGTTGTCCCAAGGAAAAGCACAGACAGTTGAATAAGAGAATCATGACTCCGAATACCCTAACAGGTTTATGAACTGGAGAGCAGCCTCTGGCCCGGATCACCTCCAGTTGGCCTGGAGAAAAGGGAGAAGGGGAAAACATTCACTTAGCTCACTCCCCTTTTGTATTAATGAGGTCAAGCGGTGGACCTCAGGGGGTCAACAGTGGTACTCAGAGGAACGACTGAGGAGGCCAACGGGCAAGAATGACCATCCGAACAGTGGTACTCAGAGGCTCTGAGCATCTTCCTGGATTTGGCGGAGTCAGTGACTGCGTCCCTCAGGATGGAGCCAGCAGGGAGGGTAGATGTGGACGTGAAACAGAAAAACAACTGCGCCTTGGACTCTCTGCAGTGGGCTGTTAGTATTAAATAGCAGCAAGTGTCCATATTTTCGAAATCAGGACCATGAAAGATCAATAAGAGTATACAAATAAATTCAGGGGACACTCTAAATGGACAGACTTCCAAAGAAGCAAAAAGCAATGGAGACATTTAAATGGCACCTCCACCTTGACAAAAGTGTAGCTAGAGAGGTTCCCTGCAGCGAGTTCACAAGCCCCTCATTCCCACCTCCTTCAGTTTGCATTCGAGGAGCCATCGCAGCACCTCACATATACAGCAACCTGACCAGGCAGAGCCAAAGGGATAAATGATGTCAGTTTCCACAAAAATAGAGTTGCTTTAAAGTTGAACCTACAGGCCTGAATGAAGTGAAGAATTAAAGCTATTATCTGTATAATTCAAACCAAAAACCTACCTTTCTCTAAATTTATAGGACAATTTAGGTCCTAGCTGAATAATTCAGAAAAAGATAATCACCTCAATTATTTAGATGACCATCTCATGCCCTCATTTATTCCATCTCTCTCAGATGTGGAAAGTTGACAGCCATTAAGTCTCTCAACCAAGTCATACATAGGAGGCCACCAATTTGTGGGACAAACGTTGTGTCCCCAGAAATGTGGTCAGTGGCAGTGGACAAGAATGAGAAATTCATGCAGAAGACACAGGCCTGACTTGGTTAGTGATGTCCCCCTCCATCATCTGACCAAGGTTCAGAAACTCTGGAACTGGTAGCAAGGTCATGGCCCCATGACATACGTCCCCTGATCACTCGTTTCGCTAAGGGCCAATGTGGGCATCACTGATTCTAGGACAGAGGAATTCAGTACCCTTATGTGACCGCCTCAGCCCCACTGAGCCTGCAGAAGAGCCTCATGGGCCATGCCGGGGTGATGGTTGTGCAGCTGGAACTTTTGCACCTCAGGCTAGTGAGTCATCCAGCTGGGGAATGACATCATACACACGGGGCTGATGAAGAGCCTGTGAGACACCTGATTGAATTGGCAGCAATCGCATGGGAAAGCAGTCCTTTTTCTGGGTGACTCTAAGACAATGGTGAAGCCACACAGCTGGCCTGGCTTTAGTATGCTTTTCTATCTGGGTGCTATGTGTGCACCTCCAGATCCCTGCATGTCTCTGTGTATTAATGTGCACCTGGCTTTACATGCACCGATGCGGTGCAGTGTGTCTGTGGCATCCAGGCTGGTGGGTTCAGCTTTCCTTTGTGTGAACATTAGTCTGCCTGGTCCCATCCCCCATCCTCTCCCTGCACATTAACCTAAAATATGAGCGCATGCTCTGGTCTTGAATGTGTTGGCTGCTCCTGCGCCCGCAGCATCCCTGCCCCCTTCCTCCAGCCCTCTTATCTAAAGCAGCGTGTCACTGCAATTTTATGGTCAACATTACAGACTCAAGCCCTCCTTTGAACCAATCACACTGCACTGAATATGTTAAGGGAATCCAGGCTTTCTGTAAGGAGCCTGCTTCCTGAGCCGCACCGCCTGACCTCTCCAGAGCAGCCTCCATAAATCTGCCTCACCTGATGGGAGATGGGCTTTTTAGGATCTCTCAGGGTGCTTTGAGGTAGCACTTCTATGAACTCCTTGCCACAATAAATAATGCTACCTGCAATATGTCTTTGGGATGTGTCAGCAGTGGCTGTCCTGCCATGAATTTTTATTCTTGTGCCGTCTGGAAGATAGATTCCAGATTCAGCATTTCCCCGCACTTAGTGTCAGATCTCTTTACCCCCTTGCCCCAGCAGAATGACAGAGACCACAAATAAAATAAAATAAAATAAAATAAAATAAAAATTAAAAAAAAGCAACCTAGGAAAAATGGCCCAAGACCAGAGGAAGAGAACCACACTCACCTTGTAACAGAGAGTGAACCACCAATCTGATGGTAGTGGCTTGGTGAGAAGAAAGCTAGACATGGGTAATTCATCAAGGAAAGATGGAGAAAGGGATTTTATACCAGGTAAAGTTACCAGGTGAGAGGAAAGCTCAAGTTGGGGGTCAAGGACCCATTATAAAAGAGACCAAGAGAAGTATTTTCAAACATCAGTTAGGTTGTCATTATACCGGGAAGATTCTAGGTCAATGGCAGTGAACCTATGGCACGTGTGCTGCAGGGGACTGTTTGTATCACTGAAAGCTCTAAAAGGTTCACCACCATGGTTAGGCAGTTGGCCCATAAGAAAAAAAGACTATGGGTTCAGAAATAGCCTAGAGATGACATCCAAGGTGAGTTACTGTGTTCTGGGAGCTAGAGATGAGGTGGAAAGACAGAACTGTAGTTTAGGAATAGTAATCAAGTTTCTTCCCAGGTTTTACTGACTTGCATGTCTCTGCTGAGCTAGAAACGATAACCCAAAAGGTTGTGTATGTTTTCCTAGTTCCCATCTCTGGAACTCGAGATCACCTGGTAGTGCAGAAGCCAATATTCATCACTGTGATGCCCAAGAATTTCCACTTCTTTTGAAATTCCCCAAGTCCCAGGAAGTTTCTGCATTAATAACTTGCCAGCCACATCCATTACAGTAGAAGAGAGTGTAGGAAAGGAAGAAAGTAAAGATGGCTTTGATATGTTAAGATTGCACGATGGTAGATGATTTCATTTTATATGCTGCTTCCTCTTTGGAAAGAATAAAATTCAGCAGCCTGCCAGGAACAATGGCCAGGCCTGGTTTCTGTGTGCATTGAGATTCACACAATCTCAGACTGATAACTGAGCCCAGCAATTTAGCAGACTTCTAAATTAAAGCTCCGTTGTGATGCATATCAGAATCAAGGGCATAGGGAATCTTACAATGCAGATCTTGGTTCAGCTGGCCTAGGATGTGGCCCGAGATGTTTCATCTCTCACAAGCTCCCCAGGGTTGCTGATGCTGCTAGAGTTATAGGTCCAAAAGCTGAGGAACAAGGTTTCAGGTTCTACTAAGCTACTAATGTGCATGATATTGCTTTCCTCTAAAGCGGATATGTGGGCTTTCAACCCAAGAGCAACCCAGTCTGTTCTTTTGCCCTATATCTTGCATCTTCAGTGCTTTACAGATTATAAAAAATCAATAAATATCAAAACAGTTTCAAAAACTGTGGTAGTTTTAACATTTGCAATATTGCCCCCAAATGAAATGAATCGTCTAATTTAGAGGCCATGATAAGAGTCTGTATTTGAGATTCCGTGTGAGTGTTCAATCTGGGGCAACTGACCTGGTCCAGCAGTGATAAGTTGTGAGGCCCCACCCAAAGGGAATCAGGTTGCTTATGCAGAATGTCAGCCTTGAGTGGTGGCCTCCTAAATAAGGTCCTACCCACAGTCATTGCCATATCATCATATCCAGTCTTCTGGGACAATATGACCAGAGTCAACATTCCTGACCGAAGGGGGTGGAGTTAGATGAAAACTAAATGGAAACCTTCATGGATGGCCAGGTAGGGGTCCCCCATAAGTGGAAACATGGGGTGATTCAACATATACCAACCAGCTCATCTCAATACAAGAATGGCCCAGATCGTGATACTGGCACGCCAAAGTGGGGGTGATCAATACAGTCATTGACAAATGTGTTTTTGGATGACAAATTACAGTTATTCATGGTTAATATAGTCATTGAAGGACAAAGTAGCAGAAACTTCTCGTTACATCCCAACATGTTGAAATAAAGCAGCTGAGTATACAGCAGTTCCTGTCAGTCAAGCTATTTGAGGCCAAACATCATACACATGATCACTCGTTTGTAAACTGGGCTTTCTGCCTGCTGAATACCTTTCAAAAACAGAAGCTCTCTCCTAATTGCCTGGGCTGACCTATATTTAGCAACCTGAAATGTGCTGGTCGAGTGGAAGAGCCAGAAAAACGTTGGAGTTAATCACTAAATCAATCGGGGCTGACCCCATGAGGACAGTGAGCAACGAAGGTTGTTGGTCAAGGAGCTTTTGGAGGCTGGACTTGAAAGAACTCACTTGTTTCCCTGAAACTGGAAAAAAAAAAAAACCTGCTTCTTTCTGCAAAACATATTCTCGGAAGAGAATCTTGCTCATTGTAGGACAGCCCTTTGATTCCCTCATGCCAGTAGCCCGGTCAAGGTTAACTTCATTTGTTTTAGTGACTCTCTTGAGCTCCCCTGTGACTTCCAGTTGCCCTCAAGACCATGTTGGAGACCTAAGGGCCATCGGCTGATTCTCAAGGGAAACCTCACTGCTGGGTCTTCCTTGGCTTCCCACCTCACCCTTGACCATCTTTCTTCCACTTATGACATCTTCTAGAATTCTTGGTATTCTGGGTTGTTAAAAGATTCACGATTTAAATTTTATGTCAAATTTTGTACCTACAGTATGATTAGGATAATTTTCTAAAAGTTCTGAGTTTGAAAAATTAGAGGATAGCATAAAAGTCTTAGGCGTTATTTTCAGTTCAAGTGGATGGTGGGGTGACATTTGGAAATGAGTACTAGGATTAGCTATTACTTATATAGGCACACAGAATAGGAAGTTCAGGAGGCTCCTGGGTTCTGTAGAACCAGTGCCCACTTCTGCATTTGCCAGCTCCCAGGACTTCTGCAACCCATAAATGGTGGCTCAGCTTGAATATTGAGGCATGGAAACAGCTAACCAGGAGGAAGTACTCAGAACTGTTAGAGAAAGTTACTGATCATTTGATTCCTGCAGAAAATACTTGTTAGATAAATGAGTAATGGAAAAAATCTGCTATATTTTTTGAGATTTAGGTTTGGATGTGTAGCTGGTTAATTTTAAGCTATATTAACTGCACACAGACATATTTTTATTTCTTGTATTAAATTTTACAGAGATAAGCTAGGAATTGAGGAAGATAAGTAATGGTACAGAAATTATTTATAGATTCATTTCTGGGAAGGTATACAAGTATGAGATACCTTTGCCTGCAGGAAATTTATGCTTTAATTGTCAAGATGGAACTGTGTTACTAAAACAATCAGAGATACACAGATTGATGGGATTATGTTACTAAAACAATTAGAAATACACAGACAGATAGGCATGAAATGATGTGACATGACACGATCCAGATCACAGAATCAAGAATTAAGAGAAGCAGACTATGGGTGAAGGACCTAACACCCAAGAAATGCTTCTCACTGCTAGAAATTGTATAGAAAATTAGGAAGGGCAGGGCAATATCTGTGAAGTCATGAATTCCAGTGTGTACTCCTGGGTTTTCAAGGGAATTGGTCCAGAGCAGCAGAGTGTGCCTATTGGAACTGCTGGAAGTCAAGTATGAGGTCTGGGGAGGGGTGGGTTAGGGTGGTGTTGACACCTTATTAGCAGGGAATGAAGACACTGCAAGTTATTTTCAAGCAGAGGAATACTATAATGGAAATGAGTTTCAGTAAATAAGGGAAGGTGTCCTGCACCCTCAATCATATGGTTCAAGAACCTGGGCTGCAATGAACCCTAAGAGAGGAAGAAGTTAGACCCTTTGCACTTGGCCCATAGGAAAATAAGGCTTAACAGAGGAACAAAATAGGCCTTGTCCCCAGTGGGTCTGAGATCTGTGAAGCTCAAGACACTAAGGAAAAAATAAAAAGACAAAACTCACCAAGAGAGCTTTTCTGACAAAATTCTACAAAATTTTGGAGGACATACACAGCACACTCTGTTTCTGAAAGAGACAAGAGCAAACCAGTTGACGGGCAGTCATAGAGGTGGTGGAATGGGGACATTCTGCTAGAGCAGGAAGGAGAATTTTATTATTGACTCATAATGATACCAAAAGCAGCTGTTCTAGTTGGTTATATTGTTGTTTTAAAATTCACCAAAAACAACGGATTCCCTTATTCTCTGCATTTGGGGTGACTACCGCCAATGTCTCCGCACATACGTAACTAGAGAGACAAAGAACAGTAGTATCTTAAAAGATGTTTGTTTATCATAACTGGGGTGGGGATGACTCTACTAGCATCTTGTGGCTAGAGACCAGGCATGCTGGTAAATATCTAGCAATACACAGGGCAGCCCCGCACCAAAGGGTTACCCAGCAAAAATGTCAATAGTACTGAGGTTGAGAAACTCTGACAGAGATAAAGACGCTTATTTGCATTATTTCTGATAGCAAAATTTTAGAAATACAGTAATCTTCATTCCCAGCAAAAGAGAAATAGTTAAATTACGGACTATCCATATGACCATAGGATGCACTTTGCAGTCGTGTTTTCCAATATAATTTAATAATATAGGCAATTGCTCATAGGGTAATGTTAAGTTAAAAAAATCAAAACTGTATATGGAACGCCATCCCAATTTTGTAGCAATGAAAGCATGTAAACATATAGCATATCACAAACTATCCCCTGCCACCAAAAAAAAAAAAAAAAAAAAAAAAAAAAAAAAAAAAAAAAAAAAAAAAAAAAAAAAAAAAAAAAAAAAGAAAACAAAAAACAAAACAGGACTGGGAAGAAATCACCAAAATGCTAATGATAGTTATCTCTGGATTTTTCTGTATTTCTGAGATATCTTTACTCTAAGCATGAATTAATTTTCTAATAAAAACCCAAAGAATGTGCTTTTCAAAAGATCACCATGACTTGAAACATAGGCTAAAGCTAAGAAGAAACATAACTGGACTAAGAGGCTTTTCAATTGTCAACAGCAGGAGGAAGACAGTTTTGTTTATGAGCAATTAATGTGCAAAGGGCATGAGCTATCTGACGCTCCAAATGAAACAGAAAGCACCTGATGACATTGCTGAAAAGAGCTACTGGAAACTTAGGATACCTGAATAAATAACAGTACCAGGGTAAGGTATACAGCAGTCCTTTGTGGGGCCAGTTTGTCCATCTGGACTGCTAAACGCAGCCCTGTGTGACACAGTTTAAAGGGGGACTACTGGCAACTTGGAGTAGGTCCAGATGAGAGCAACTCGGGGAGTGAGGGGTCTGGGAATCGTGTTATGTGACAGAAGGGTGAAGGAGCTGGAGATGTTTAGTCTGGTAAGAAAAATTCTTAGGAGAGATGTTAGAGCTGTCTTCAGATATTTGCAGGCCGTCACGTGGGAAAGGGACAAATGTGTTCTGCGTGGGCCCAGACCACAGAGCTAGCACTAATCACTGATAACAACTGAGAACTCATCTGCTTTCACATAATTTCGAAACGAAAAGAGAAAACTTGTCTAAATCAAAGAGATGGCCAAAATAAGGTGGCTAACTCGGCAAGTCCTAGGGTTCCTATCACTGGACAGCATGTCATGGCTGGTACACAGAGGACCGCGGGTGGGAGGATGATACAGAAATGTTGTTCTTATTGTTGGGCATCCCTAGTGCCAAGTGCTCAGCTCAGGAACTAATGCAAGCAAACAACATTCACCCAGCACTGTTCACAGGCCATGGGCCAGGAATAGAGCCAAGGCTTCTCGAGCTCAGTCTAACTTACTCCTCACAGCCACTTCGTAAAGGAGCTACTATTCTACAGTCACCCTATTTGCCTGATGAGGAAATGCAGACGCCAAGATTTGTGCAGAAGTACAAGGTCAACATATATCAGGTTCTACAATGTTATAATATTATTCATTATCATCACCATAACTGTAATAGCGAAGAAGTGTATCATGCTTCCTATGTATCAAATAAAACTGAACATGCATCTCCATTTTATAGATAAGACTTGGGAAAGTTTCCAAGGCCAAAATTGCTTCAAATTCTATAGTGATGCTAATGACGGTAATCCTCATTATCATCATTATAATTACAGCTAAAAACACTTGTTTCCCATTTTACAGATGAGGAAGTATTGACTCAGGGAGCTCGAGGACCCTGATCAAGGTCATATAGCTAATAAAGTGATAGAATTGGATTTTGAAACTTTGTGTTTCAGATTTCATACTGATACTAATAATCCTTACTGTCATCGTTATTGTCATTTTCACAGTCATTATTATGACACAGATCATTATTATGACACAGATCCTTATGCAGCCATACTATGTGTCAGGCAAACATAATGGCTCTTTGAAGTTGTATGATGATTAATTTTAAGTGTCAGTGTGGAATATATTTTTGGATGAGGTTAGTATTTAAATCGATGAACTAAGAGTCAGCATAATATCTTCTAAACTGTGGGTGGGCCTTATCCAAGCTGTTGAAGGCATGATTAGAATAGGAAGATCAGCTTTCCTGAGCAAGAGAGAATTTCCCATTAGACTGTACTTTGGCCTTTATTTACACCACTGGCTCACCTGGGAATAAATCCCGCCAGCCCACCCTGCTAAGTTCGGACTTGCCACCTTCTCTAATCACGTGAACCAATTCCTTGTAATAAATCTGCTTCTCTCTCTATACACCAGCTACTGGCCCCATTTCTCTGGAGAACCCTGACTCATGCAGGTAGGTGTGATTTCTAGTCTCACTTTAAACAGGAGAAAACAGACCCAGAGATACCTAGTGGGTGGTTTAAAGCCACACAACTAGTAAATGGCAGAGCCAGGATGGTAAGTTCCAACTGTCTGGCTTTACAGGCTGGGCTCTCACATGATATTCCTCAGAGCTGCGAATCTTACTGTTCAGAGATCTGAAATTAGGGAACTAACGGAGATATACTTGCAAGGCAGAAATTGCCAGCTAAAGACAAAGAATGCCATCTCTGGGCTCCTCCCCATACCAAATGGCCTTTTACTTTTTCTCCCAAATAGGAGACATTTTTTAATATTTGACAGATCAAAGGCCAGAGGATCTGACACCTTTTCTTCTTCCCGGTAATGTTCAATTTGACTGCAAAAGATTTACCAAGCACTTTCCACTTTCCCATAAGTTAGAGGCAACTCTTGTACCACCTCTATGCTCTACTCTCATTGGATAATTTGTGCTTCAAATATAAAATGTTGAAAGTAACTGAACTACATGAAATCTCTTCTGGGCTTTTCCTACCTGGTAAAAGTGCATAAGTAACATGCATTTTTATTTTTCCAAAGGTTTGAAGTCTTGCCCCGATTTCAGCAATTCCTATGGTAAACTTTCTCCCTTTTAAATTACTAAACCTTTCCCTGATAGGAAAAGCCCGCTTACTCTCAGTTTAATTTCACTTTTGCCAGATTTCTTTGAATGCTGGCATCTCTTTGGACCATCCACAGTATATTCTCTTTTGGTGGTTCATCTTTCACATCATTTCCAAACAAAAAGACAACACAGACAAAAGCAGCACAAAAACATGCCATGGGACCAGGTATTGGAAAAAAGGCATTGAAACAGACCCAAACAGAAACACAATGATTTCATTATATGAGCTTTCAGTTGCAAAGAAAAAAATAAAAAGAAGAAAAGAAAAGAAAAAAGCAAGGTTAGCAAAAGAGGGAAGGAAAGCAAAATGCCTAACAAACGCACAGTGCCTAAGGAAATAGTGTTTCCTTTGCACGCATCAACATATGCTCAAAGAATATTTCCCTATGAGAGTGTCATTGCCCACTCACTTCCTGTTTACAGTTCTGTATAAGAGAAGCTTTTAAATCCATTTGCAGCCTCGCTGGGAGTGGCAAGGAGGAAGGTGTTGCTGTTAAAGGAGATGCTCAGCCTCAAAGTCAAGGGTACATGAGACACAGTCTCCTGCACAGCCTCACCCACCGTCCACACCTCTGCCTGCTCCAGCCTTGCCTGACCTCTTACAGAGGGCACGAGCAGCTGGCCCACAGTGACCAGTTCACTGCGAGAAACTCTCAGAGCATAGCCTCCTCTTTTCTTGGTTGTTTCATTATAAAGAAAGTGGATTTCGGGGGAAAAACAAGACCTTAAGTTTTTGGTCTTAGCAAAACCCAAGCTGCTCTATCAAAGACAACAGGTCTTTCAGCCTGGGAACACTTGCCATTGCAGACCCATTTCTTGCAGTGAAACCCTAAGGTCAGTGAATGTCATTGAAGAACAGTGAGTGGGACATGAAAAAAAAAAAAAAAAAAAAAAAAAAAGGAAGGTAGGAAGGTCTCGAGGGATAAAGCTGAAGGCAACAGGACTCTGGACTTTCCTTACATGTGTTGGTTGCCTCCCTGTCTTGAGCTCCAGGTTCTTCATTCTTTCTCCCTAGACCTGCTTCTACCTGTAACCTCCATATTCTCAACTATTCAGTTATCCCCTCTACTGGGTCTTTTCTGTTGCATCCAACTCACTTCACCCTGTTCCTTCTCTGATCTCTCATGGTTTAGGTACTCTACCATTTAACCCAGTACTTACTAAAAACTACGTGGCATTCTTTTTCAGTGGTTTTATGCATCTAGCTCTTTTCTACCAAATAATACTCTGTGCCTTGAAAGACAGTATCTTGTCATAGACTTGTTGGAGATTCTTTACCTTCACCAGATCTAGAATTCTGGTGATCTCCACAAGTTCTTGCTGATAAAACTGTCTAATTTTTGTCACCTGTCTGCCTCCACTTCCAAAAAGGTACAATACTTAGGGTTCTGCGTTCCTGATCAGACAACACAAATACCCAAGGCATCATCATGCATAAACATTATGCTATGGGGGGGGGAATGTTATTGCTCAAAATTCTTGATTTATTTTCTTGTGCTAAGAGACAGAAATGAGCGCAAGAGTTACCTGGCTGATTTTGGTATCTGGCTCTTTCATGAGACGTGCAAAGGCATTTTACTTGAGCAGTGAGAATCTTACCTAAGGGCAGGGGAACACTGAGATTAAGCAGGGCTCTTTTTAATAAATGCAGGAGACACGAGATGAGCAGAACCAGAGGATGGGAAGAGGTGATATAGAATTCATTTCTGAGCTGTATATTAGAGGATGAAGATTAGGCTTGGGGTGGGTGGGCCTGGAAAGAACACTCAACCATGATATTGATGAGGGGGTGGAGTCTGGTTGTGTTACTACTGTGGAGGTTTAACAAGTTTCTAAGAAGAAATCTTTGGGTTTCAGCATAGCTTTTGCTTTCCACAGAGGCTGGGGGTATTGTTCTTCTTCAGTGTTAATCTTGCTTTCTATCCACTTGCACCTGCTAATGCTACCTGGCAGAGTCATAGCCATTGCCAAGCCCCTCCTCCCTCCAAGTTTATTTATTGTGGCTATTTTACCAGCTATTGGCTCAACACACTCCACTCAAATATTCATCATTTAACTCTCTGGGTAAATCGTATTTAATCAGCACAGGAGAGAAAATAGCATAATTATAGATGCCGGATGCCATTACACTCAGAAGAAATTAAACCCTGTCTCAAGCCAACCAGCGGTTGTTGTGATTGCATCACCGCTGGGGTTATGGGGAGGTTAGTGGCCATTTGGGGCCAGTGGTACCATGTAAGAGGCCTGACCCAGATGAGCCGTAAGGAGACCCACTCGTGCACACACACATTCACAGCATCAAGAACTCATCAAACGGCAGCCAGTAAATTAATCTTTTATTGTTCTGAAAATGTGATAAATGACTGGGTAATAAAGCAAGGTTCATGCATGGAGACATAGGGATAGTAAATGAATGGACCCAGAAAATTCCAGTCCTAAAAGCTGGATAGAGAGTATCCCCATTCCCAGGCTTTTCCAGAGCACTTCTGCCAGTAGCCTGAGCGATAGTGACAATTAGGGAAAAGGAGAAGGAAATCTTTACAGTGAAGCAAATGCATCCATTGGGAGTTTGCAAGTCCTTACTGGGAATCTGCCTGTCTACAGAGGATGTAAATGAGAAGGCCAACCCTGAGGCACACTCCAGCTCTGTTTGATACCTAAGCAGCCTGTACTCATCTCACATGCAAAACTTTCCCCATCACTACTACTAACAAGTTATTTTTGTTTGGGGAAACAGATAACAGGGAAAGATGCAAAGGCCCAGTTAGAAGATAAGATCAGACCCCTACCTGCTTTCTGCTTGTGGAAATGGACTCCTGGGAAAAGCTGGAAACTTGGGGTCAGCTGCCTTCCAGTCATTCACAGCCCCAGCCTCTTCCTACACATGTCCAGGGCCACTTGCGTTTGTCCAAGTGACAGAATAAGAGTCACCTTTAATCTCATGACGTAGCTTCTCTCTCCTACACCTAAACCCCAGGTCAGTCAACCCATTCGCTATTGAGTGCAGTTTGCAAAAATACAAAAGTGTCCAAAGATGCAATTACGCTTTACTTATTACTATTGGGTGACTGTTTTTTTTTTCTTTATTCTTTTTTCTTTTGGCTAATAATGCTTTTGAGGTTTGGATAAGTAACTAAGAGGAAGGAGATCTCCTTCTGGTCCATCCTGCTGCCGACAATTAAGAAACCTCAAAGTAATTTTTGAAAATGTCAGCGTCTCATTTAGCAAAAGGATAAATAATAAATGAAGCGTAATCACTGTCCTGTGCTGGTGGTACAGCTTTGCGGTGTCATTAGTAAACTAACGGTATAATATCTTTGTGTCACAGTTTAATTATATCTTGTAATTAGTTTCAGCAATGGATTGCATGGAGTCAGGCCCCCTGAGCTAAACAAAAGGTAATAGAACTTTCAGCGCCCCTGCATAAATCAATTATGAAAGTGTCCTGCATTATTTGAAGCTTGTTTGCTGTAATTTTATGCACAAAGCTGAACTGGTCCTTCCTGCCCGTGGAGGGCAGTTCACCCCACCCAACGTATGCCTGCAGCTGAGCCTGCAGTGGGGCCTGCAGGCAGCATGGCCTGGTGGTGCACTTGTCAGGATCAGCTCAGCAGTAAGTGGCATGGAAGGGCCACAAGCTGAAGGGGAGAGAGTTGTGGAGGGTGGGGGCAGGGGACACATGAGGACCAGAGCAGGTAATAGATGCACCATGTGCAAGAGAGCAGGGAATCAAATGGGAAAAGATGTGAGGGCCTGGAAGAATGATTCTTTATGCTTCCCTGAACAAAGATGAGAAGGTTAGGAGCATCAAAGGCCAAGCATCGTTGATGAATATGGGCAGGCGGACACGATACATGTCCCTTTATCATTTGTCCTTTCAACATCCTGCTCTCCCCACGCAGTTGGAATTGGAACCAGAACAGGGTACTTGGCAATAGGAAATGGGGAAGAAGAAGCCACATCTTTAATTGGGTCTAATTCGGGTCCTACAGAGCTCAGAAACTGTAAAGGGCCTCTGAGCATCACTGAGGGCTAGCTGTGGTCACTAGGCCCAGATGGGAGAGTCACGGAGTCCCGCTGGGGGAAGCTAAGAAGAAACTCAGGGGCGGGGGGTTGGTTAAGTCCAAATGCCACCAATACGTGTGATCGTCTCCTTTTTGATCAAACTGTAAGGCATGGCAGAGAGTGGGGGTGGGGTCCACATTCAAAGTCCTCATCAAGTCGTCTTTGAAAGTAAGTCTAGTGCCATGCTGGCCTTTCTGTTTATACAACAATTTACAGGTTTAAATGAAACCCCGCTTGGAAAAGCAGACCCAATCTTCCTATTGTGAGCACTTCAGCAAATTTAACAAAAGAAAGAGCCCAAGCGAGGAAGAGAGAGAGACAGAGAGAAAGAGAGAGAGAGAGAGAGAGTGTGTGGGGGGGAGGTCCAGTCCTCAGACTGGTGTGCTGTAATCTGGCTGGTTGCTATGGTGACATGATGGCTTGTTCACATGGCAACATACCTTAGGTCCACTATTAAAATGATGAGAGTGAACTCGGTTGCATTAAGGAGAGTGTGCTGTATGCTAAAGCGAGTCTTTATCTCCAGAGAGCACTGGACAGAGACTAGCATACAGCACAAATGAGGGAGTAAAGGAGGAGGAGGAAAAGGTTGGAGGTCTGGAGGAAAATCGCAAGGATACAATAACTCCGAAAAGAAAGATCCTCTGCTCTATATCTCAATCAAGGGCCTGAGATTCAGAATATGGGCAAAGAGTTTTGTTTGCTATGGGATTCACTATCCAAATCAGTCCATCGGGCTAATGACACTTTACTTAAAAAACATATTCCAAGTGAGCCTGCTACACCTTAGCTTTAGAAAACATCCACAGTAAACCCAACCTATGAGCTGCCGCTGTAACAAATAACTGAGTGACCGCCACTTAAATAAAATACTGTAATAGCAATGAGGGTGGCAAATTACACAGCATTTATTTATTGAATATAAAAGTCCATTGACAGCCACAGAGCCACATCATATCACATTAGAGCCGGTGGGGAGCATTTCCTTTGGAAATCTGGTTTCATATTTCCTTTAATATAGTGACAATTTTTCCTCCTACTGACGTCGAGAGGGTGGTGATAATTCTGCAGATATTATCCCAACAACCCTCCCTCTCTACCCCTGCAGGCTTCCTTTCTGTTGTTTAGGCACTGCTGTGGCATATATAAGAGACAGCTGGGAATTACAGGGCTATGTAATCCTACTGTGGGCTCCAAGTGATATCGCAAACCATCTAGGGAATGCCCGAGACCCCCCTGAAATTCCTGCTTACCCCAAATTTCTGCCGTCTCCCCTTCCCACCTCTCTATGGCTGGCTGTGCTTTATTTGAAAATCTTATCATCATAAAGGAAAGGGAAGCCCATGCAAGCTATCAATGTCTCCTAGTTTGGAGACACAGTAGAAGATGAGTTTGGCATCAGTTTGGCTTTTGATGACAATTGTTCAGGAGTCAGAGGGTTCCATTCTATAGGCCAACTGCTCCAGACACACAGGTACTAGCAGAGAGACCTGCATTCCAGGAGCTCCTGTACTGGCACAGAAGAGGGGACCCGAAGTACCGAGACCAGCAGAAGGGATGGAAGATCAGGGCAGAGAGCAAGGCCAAACACCACTAGTAAATTGTCTTTTCTCCAATCGAACTCATGTTTCTTTTAAGTCTGAGGCTGTAGAGCATGGATCTCTGGTATCTTCAAAATGCATAAGCTTTGTCTGCCTTATAAAATCTATCTTGTCAAACCCAGTGCAGGAGAGGCAGGACCACTGAACTTCGTAGTAGAGACAGGCTTTGTCACTGGCTGGTTGGGTAACCTCATTGAGCCCATTTTCTGATTTGCAAAGTGAGGGTATAGCAATATCTTATCTCTTTGGACTACTGGGACAAATAAATGAACTAATCATTGGAAATGCATGTATTTGATCCAGAATATTTACATTTTATTAATTGTTAGTCCCCATGGACCTTGCCATTCAGTGGCAGGCAATGTAACTTCCATGGCAAGTTTAGCAATAGGGAAAAGCATCATCTTCTGAAAATAAGCACTGGTTTGATTTTACTATACCTGCTGGAAAGGTCAACTATTCTGAAAATAACAAGATATACCATAGTAGCTAGTGTTTTCATAGTATCTTTCTTAGAAGTTCTGTACCAGTTCTACTGCTTTGTTTTGATTGACTTCGTCCCGTTATGTTTTGTTAGCTTTTACTATCTTTAAAATAAAAAAAGTTAAAAAAACAAAAACAAAAACAAACAAACAAACAACAACAGGCCAATGGTCTTTCCCCCTATTTTTAAAGGGTTCAGGGCAGGACACAGCTCAAATGCGTTTATTCTAGAACTTTCTTCCCTAGATGCTGCAGAAATACAAGCTGGGCATATAGTTCAAGTTGCCTTCTTCTGTTATATGCTTTTCCTTTTGGTTTTTTATATTTTGACTTCTGTCACAATGCTTTGTCCCTGTCCCCCCAATAGGGGGTGAGCCTCTCCTCCTAGGCATGGTAAACTGTAGGTGGGAGGGGCAGAGAAAGAGAGAGAGAGAGAGAGAGAGAGAGAGACCGAGACCTCCTGGTATCTCTCCACTTTCCATGACAGAAGCAATCCTGTTTCCTCCTGAGGACCAAAATAACTACAAAGTATGTGAAATCATTAAGCACACAAAAATCCTGGAGGTAGAGGCTGAGAATAAAACTCATGATTTCCCTACCAAAAGGCATCAAAGCCCAGCCCTCACAGTTCATTTGCTTCCCTTCACTAGCCGTGACTTCACTAGGTAAGCAGGTGGCATTAGTCCTAGACACACAGCGCTGAGCCCTGCCTGGCCCACCAGCCTGGTATGCATAATAAAGACATGGGGTGTGGAGGAGCCCAGGCACAGCTGAAATCAGCCAGAACACGCTGAAAAGAAAGAAGGCATTTGAAGCCTCATGACTAATTTTTGCAGCTTATGATATACTTTTCACACATTTAATGGTGAGTGTAGCTTGGTTTAAAGAAACTTTCCCATTTACATGTGCCATAACAGAATAATAAGGTTATGCAGGCATGTCTTGATGCATGGTCTCATCAGGTGGCATGGTGATAGAAAGACACTGTGTTGAGATACTGAAATCTGAATAGGAAACTTAGAAAGGGAGGTTCCACTGTTGCTGCCACGTAGTGAGCGCAAGAATATTTCTTTGCTTCCAGTCTTCCCCAACAGCCTCTGATTTGGGACATGTTTTTTAGGAAAGGGCACAACATACTATATGGAATTTTCCACATGTGTTGAGGGCTATCCTGGGAGATCTGATCACATAGCATCCGGCTACATAGACCTTCCTAAAGCAGGTCTCCCACTCGTTCCTTCTATCTTTCCTGAATGTCTACTCATAGTTACAGAATCTCGTTAAGCACATTTTAGAGCACTAAGAAGGATGGAAAAGAGGTTCTACTTTCAAGGAGTTTATAGTCTAATTGGAAAATTAGACATCCATACGTGAAGAGTAATCCATTTAAGAGGATAAGGCCCCAGATGGTTTAGATAAGAGGCTGGACAAACCTCAGCCTGTAAACCAGCACTGCACTGTCAGCAGTTTTTATAAACATTTTATTGGAGCACAGCTATGCCCTTTCATTCACACATCGCCTATGGATGCCTTCTCCCTGTAATGATGCACATGCGTAGTTGCAAGTGAGAGTGTAAGCCCTGCTGAGAATATTTGTCATTTAGCCCTGAACCAGCAGGGTTTGCAAAATCCTGGTCTGGATGTTCTCAGTTCAGAAGGAGAATGAGTGTGGTGGCTTAGAGTGACCATAACAAGATAATGGAAAATATGGCCATTTGGCAGGGCCTGGAGGGAAGTGGGCACACTTGAAGGAGTGGAGGAGACATTCTTGGTAGGAGAAGTAGCACTGGCAAGAGAACAGAGAAGAGAGGCAGTCTTTCTGTTGGTAAGACTGGAAGAAGAGCCAGCTGGTGAGCACAGCCACTTTCATTCCAGAGCAGTGGCAGAAAGGATCATCAGAGAGGCAGGAGGCAAACTTAAGAGTAGGGTTCCCGAAGCCAAGGCAGAAGTGGGTATTCAAGGAGTGGAAGGGTAGAGGAGGTGGCTGGTGCCATCATTCAGTGGAACAAGAGTGTGATAGGTAAAGGAAGAAAAGGAATACAATTCTAACAGGTATGGTGGCATGTACCTACCATCTCAGCTACTTGGGAGGCTGAAGTAGGAGGATCATAAATTCAAGGCCAGTCTGGGCAACTTAGTGAGGCCGTACTTTGAAATAAAATACAGAAAAGTCTAGGGATGTAGCTTATGGGCCATCTCTTTGGGGGAAAAAAGAAGAGACACAGGTTGATATTTTGAATCAATGGCTAAGCTGAGTACAGAATTTGCCAGGTTAGGTATTAAGGTGTATGTCTTAAGATAAAAAAAAAGGATTGATAAGGACAGAGGATCTAGGGAACTGGAATATAAGGAAGGAGGTTCACTTCGTGTGTCTAATACCAGTGAAGACTCAGAGACCAAGTAGACATTTTGGGCAGAGAAGTAGACGAGCCAGGCAGAATGCCCTGAAAAGTCCCCCTCATCTCATGAAGGTCATCAGCTGACAGAAGATGTGATAAGCCAGTCTGAAGTTAAGTGGGTAGGTAAGTAAATACAAAGGTCCTTTGAGTGTCATAGCATCCTTCCGTGGAAGGCCATGTCACTTGGTGACTTCCTCTACAGGGTATGGTGTGGGCCTGGCTCAGGTCGATGCTGATCCAGGAGGAATTCCAATGGATGGGAGCATCTAAACTGTGTGAAGACTGGAGTGACTGCCAGGAGCCACACGGGACCAGACTGGACCTAATGGGCTGGGTAGAAAGGAGGGGATTAATATTCATGGCAGTAAGTGAGTCAAGGTGGTTTGCTGAAATTCACTGAAGGACTAGGGATTGATATGCTTGCATTTTTTTTTTTTCTGCATCAGTATCATTCTCAGAGGTCAAGACGGCTTATTTCTGATCATGGATCAAAACAAAGCAAAACAGTGTTCTGTTTTCATTATAGGCTTGCTGCACTGATCATAAAGGTGGCAGGCATTGTCACAATTCACCACTATGCATTCTCTTATACTTCTAGACACTCAAAGAGTTACATTTGCCACCTATGTTGAAGAAAGTCATGACCATGTGATTTGATTTGGCCAAAAAGTGAAAATGGATGCAGTCCACATCACTTTCAGCCTGTATTGTTTAGTTTTCAATGTGAGACCCTCTTGAAGTCTCTGAGCCTGTTGTGGCAGTCACGGAGGAAATGCAGGAGCAAAGATTGCTAAGTACAGAGGAAAACAGCCCAGTTACCTGGACCCTCAGCAGAGAGAGGAAAATGTTATTAGCTGAATTGATTCCCTCATCCTGGTTCATTTATTGAAGGCCTAAACTTTCAGAGACAGAGCCCTTAAAGAGATGATTATGTTAAAAAGCAGTCAAAATAGACCCTAATCCAGTGTGACTGGTGTCCATACAGTAAGAGGAAACCTGGACACAAAGAGATACAATGATCATGTGCAAACAGAGGAAACAACAAGTGAGGACCCTTGAGAGAGGCTATCTTCAAGCCAAGGAGATGGGCCTTAGGAGAGCTCAAATTTGCTAGCACCTTGGTCTTAAACTTTCAGCCTCCAGAGCTATCGCTCTCCAGACTTTTATTGTGTAAGCCCCCAGTTTGAGGTATCCTATTATGGCAAACCTAGTAAAATCAAACAGGGAACAAACTTTTTTCTTTTGAGCCACCAGGAAGGTGGGGTTGCTTGTTACCAGAGCACAGACTGACTCATCCTAACCAAGACAGTAGAATCATTTAGGTAAGTGACACAAATGAGCTCTCCGAAGCGATGACATTTGAGAATTGAACAGCAAGCAGGCACTGGGAGTTGGGCAGTCTGGAAGAGAAAGATGTAAGGTCCAGTACAAAATCTTTGGGGAGCTTTGACTGGGGGAGGGATAAAAGTGAGGAGGAGAGCAGACTGAAGGCAAGTCACATAGAGGTCATATGTTAGGTTCAAGATTCTCGACTCCATTTTATAAGGCATGGAGCTATTGTGATTTTAAGCAAGGCGATGATAAAGTCAGATTGAATTTGCTTTTAAGAATGTCACTGTAACTTGTGTGGAGAGAATGAGCTGCAGGAGGGGAGAAAGAATCAGGGAGACATTTGCAGAAGTGCAGGCAAGAGAGCTGTTGGTACCTCAATCTACACTGCAGAGAAGCAAATGGATTTGGGTGTTTTGATTCCATCAGCTTTTTCCTTGGGCAGCTATAAATGTTAGAGTTGCAAGTAGATTGGCAATTTCATACTCCTATTTACAGTATTTATCAAGAGAAGATGCCAGAACTTGGCAGCAGAAAGAATAAGGTCAGTTTTGTGGGAAGGTCGTGGATGGAGATAATTATCTGGTCACTTCCATGAAGGAAACTGGGTAAGTTAAAATGGGCTTAGGAGCTTTCTCATGGCACATGGAGGAGGAGAGATGAGTGTACAGTGATGAAACTGGGTGGAAAGAAACTGCCCCATTGATTTTAGGGTGGGTGTGACATCAGTCACTATTATCAACATTGCATACTGTGGGACACGCTATTGGTAGAAAGTATGAGGTTTCAGGAATATAGGGGTCCGCGCAACTTTACCTGAACTCAGTGATTTCAGAGCCTCTGGAGAGAATCATGGAATCTCTGGAGCAGACACTCACAAGGACTGGAGGGCTGAAGGTAGTTTCAGGTACTGGATGTGGAGCATTGGCTTGAGAAAACAATCATGAATCCTCAACCCCAGGTCTGTGACAGCCCAGAGTGCTTCCAATGATCTCAATGAATGCAACACTTTCTCTTTTTCTTGATCAGTTTTATTCCGAAATCAAAATCAAAATCAGAAAGGCACAAAGCTAAGCAATTAAGAATTTATATTTGTATAGTGCTTTTGAAATTTGTGAATCTCTTTCATTTTTAGTAGGTCTCATTTGACTTTTTCCTAACCACTTTGGCTGCTGGGTGAAGAATGAATAGATTAGGGGGAGGAGAAAAGAGAATGGGGGTGAGGGATAAGCCAGGTGAGACACAGAAGGGGAGCTCAGTCTAGAGTGGGGAGACATGGATGGTAATTTGATGTCAGTTCTCTAAATCAGTTAATTTGTAAGTGCAGCAAACATTTATGTGAATCTACTATGGTGTAGACATGGTGTTAGGTTTTGCAAGCTTAGAAATACTGTCTAGTAAGATTGCCAAAATGTAGTGTGGGCAGTGCTGAGCTAGTGTGTAAGTGAATAACCATGGCACAATAGGATAATGGCTTTTGCTAATATATGAACTGGATGCTCTCGGATCTGGAAGTGAGTCTGGTGACTCTGCCTGGGGAATCCAGAGAAGCCTTCCACAGCGGAGGAGACATGTGGCCAAGGGCTGAGAAGATGAGACACAAAATGCAGGGGACACACCAGGCTGAAGGAACAGCTTAGACAGAGGTGTATATGTCACAGAATTAGGGAGTTTGCTCCACACAACAAATACCTAGGGGAGAGGGTGCTGAAGAGTTGACCTGAGACCATATTGTGAGAGTCTCATAACAATTATGGTAAGAACCCTGCATTTGATTCTCAAGGCTATGGAGGTAACTGGAGGTTCAGGGAGAGGGATGGTCAGTTTGCATATGGAGAAACAAAAGCCAAGAGGCTGAGTAACATCTCCATGATTTCAATGTCTGAAATGTTGACAAAATCCAAACTGTTGGACCTACTAAAATAATCACTTTTTGTAACAAGGACTTCTTAGATGACACTACTTTCTAAAATAGATAAATCACAGCGATTATCTCCTGTAATGTGCAAAGGCCATTTCAGAATTTGGGAACCTAGAAGGAATCTAAATGGCAGAACAATAGACAATGATTCACGTAAGAAAACCCCAAAGTCAAATCCCAGGTTAATGTCCAATAGTCGTCAAGTTCATCAATGCATTCTGAGCTGACATCCTAGGTCTCAGTGCAAGGCACAGTGTGAGCTTTGAAACTGAACTATGCAGGGATGAATTCCTTACACATGCTACCGTGTGGAGGGGTCTTGGAAACCCTGTGTTATGCGAAAGAAACCAGGTGCAAGAGACCACATTTTGTTTGATTCCATTTATATAAAATGTCCAAAACAGGCAAATCTATACAGACAGAATTAGGGAGTGAGAAGAATGGAGAGAGACTGCTCACAAGCATGGGGTTTCATTTTGGAGTGCCAAAAATATTCTCAGCTTAGATTATGGTATGATCACATAACCGTGAATACATTAAACACTCTTGAATCACATACTTTAGTTGAGTGAATTTTATGGTGTGGGAATTATATTTTAACGAAGTTATTAACAAAAAATAAAGCTATATGTCTCATCTGTATCTTTAGCATGTTAATGAATATATTGAAACCCTGATACCCAATAGACTTTGGTGATGGTGCAACTGATTCCTTTGCCTAACTTACAAGACTATGTTTTGAGATCTTAGTTATCAACATATATTTGTGGTTCTGAAGAGCTGCAGTGAGACTTTTAAGGAAAAAAGAGAAGTCTCACTCCTGAGGAAACCCTGTCTTATCAAGGCTTGGCAAAAGGTTTTGCCTAACTAATACAAAACAGAACATTTGGCAAGAAACCTGGACAAAATGTGGTCATTTGAGACTGGATCTTCTCACTTAATGTTTTCAAGGCTCCTCCATGTTGTAGCATGCACTTCTCTCCTTGGGGTCTTAATGCTTAAATGATTCTTGGCTTTTATTTGTTGTCTGGGTCATGTTTTTAATAAGACTTTGGATTACTTGTTCTTGAGGTTGGTGTGTGCTCTGTGTTCCTCTTTCCTGCTTGGTGAAGAGAGAAGAAAAAATGACTTGCAGCTGAATTGAAGGTCCTGGTAACCCCGTTACAATATTCCACCATCTACTGCAGTGACCGCTATCTACTGTCTCAACTACCCCTGAAACCACATACCCCTGATTCAATCCCTAAATACACTCCCACACCTCCTCAGTGCTCAGCCAAACAACCCTCTTCTAGTCCCTCCTCAGCTTCCCCAGTAAAAGCCCTAACCTCACCTATTTGAAAACATTGATGACCCATGGATGGATCAAACCACAGGCTTCATATTCCTTCTCCTATGACAGCCAAGTTTATTATCATGCTTCCTTCCAAGGGTGCTACCTGGCACATGAATGAACAATGCTTCAAAGAGAACCTAGTTTGGACTTCCTCTTTTGGAACACCTCAAAGAGAATAATAGGATTCAGCAAGGGTCTTGCCTTATTATGCATGAACACTGCCTTTACGTCTGGTGTGTCAAATGCTGAGTTGCCCTGGAATAGAATCTTCATGGTTGATTACTAGTGCAATCTCACATATTTTCCATGTGGAATTTAGCTGAATTTTGTGCAGGATGGACAGTTTCCTTTCTGTGATTTTCCCCTGGGGGACTTTTAGGACCTGACTGTCCGACTAGAATGGAATGTCCCAACCTTCCACCGATTTATAAACTTCAAGAGAATGGCCTATGCAGGGGCAGCACCAGCGTAGACATAGCATTTATTCCTCTACTTATCATCAACTTTTCAGCTCAAAATGAGGGAGGGACACTCACTGGAATGTTGAGCCCGGGTTACCATTTTCCTGTGCTCTCTCTCTCTCTTTTTTTTTTAAAGGCAGAGTGCCTCAGGGTCTTTTTAACAATGGTACCTTAATAAATTATTTAAAACAGAAAATAGAGCCTCAGGTTCATCTGTAGTGCATATTATTAGCAATTGACGGTACCAGATCTTTGATGGGGAATGTAGAAACAGCAGAAACGGGAGAGGTAGTGGTTGCATAGTAACCCACTTTAAAAGTCTTCCTTGTATGTCTAATGGAATGTATATATATGTAAATCTGGTCAATTACAAGAGATAGTGTTCCCTGTATTTGGTTAGTAAAACATCACCACTTAAGACCATGTTCCACAAAACATTAATAGCAGCCACCATTTTTAAGAGTCTACGATATGTGTTATGGATTTGGCATGGATTAATTCAGTTTTCACAAAATTTTGGTGAGGTAGCTGTTATTTTTTTATCCCTGTTTTAAATATAGGAAGAAGGAGATGCAGAATAGTCCTATAAGCTGCCTAAGACCATCTGGCTGGAAACTAATGAAGCTAGAATGAGAATCCAGATCTATTTGAATCCACAGTACCATTATTCTAGCCTGTCTCCCAGTGAAATACACAGGTCATCCGCATACAATGTGGAGGTGGAAATAAGAGGAAACTTGCAACAGAATTAAAGATAAGTGCTTAGAAGTATAAAGCTGGGGTGATTGCTGCAGTATCTATTCCTTATGAAAATATTCCATTTGTTCCCATATTGAAACAGACTAATAAGGGATAGGCTGAAAGCAAACATGAACAGGCAGACACTTCATCTTTCTCATCTATGCAAAACCCATCCCAAGTGGACAGTGCAAATCCATCTGTCTTTCCCTTCTCCTCAGCGAATTAGCCCACCAACAAACCTCTGAGGCCTCCTGGTATTTGTGGAGCTACATTAGCTCACTGTTTTCCTCTAGAACTGTTAATAACAGGTACGTTCAGACTTTGTCACCCGCTTCTCATTACATCTTTCCTTCTTGAAATCAGGCACATCAGTAGTTTGCAAGCAAGTGTACGGTTAAAATAAACCCTTTCCAAAGGGCAGAAGAGTAGTTTTTGCTCTTGTGTTTTGATTTTTAAATTTAAAGGTGATGAACTGGATTCACCTCTGGTGTTTCATTGTGGAATACACAATTCATCAAGATTTTAGCAAGTGGTTGTGCTTCACACAGGGGGATTCCAAATATTTTAGGTAGAGTGGGCGGGGTTGATGAAAGATCACCCTACCCTTTCCACCCTCTTGCTTGTGTCGACTATATTTTCGAGTTTCACTCAATGATGGAGTTGTTTCTTAGCATCTTGTGCGCTTAGCCATTTAATTAAAGCAATCCATATTGAATTCATGTCCAGATGCCTTGACCGGCAGAGCCAGATCCTCATTGGCATGCCAGCTGCTCAAAGAGGAACACGGCCCCTTGCATACTAATCAGGAGAGGAGGCAGTGATTCATCAGCCCATGATACTGCTCCAGCATCTACAAGCACTTATGACATGTAATTGGTGGTGCATAAGCAAGCCAGGCCACATTAAAAACCCTACAGATAGTCAGAGATAAAAATTAATGACTTTTGCTTTGTGTAATCCTGCATGCATTGGTGGGAAAGGGAGGGGGGTTGGGATTAATGGGCAAATCTAAGTAGGCACCAAGGAACAAAGGCTTTCCCGGTCTTGTTTACATATCGAACAATAAAAAACACAAGTGACAAGTTATGGGAAAGGCGAGTGTGAATTTTCGGCACGAGTGAGTTGAAAGACTGCTTGCAGTTTATTATGGATTCCAAATTTCCATATTCATTATTCCAAAACAAACGTCCTCAGTGGGCTCTTCCGGGACTGGCTAGCACAGTTGTTATTATTCATCTTTCACTGGGACTAAGGTTGTCATGATTAGGACTGGGCTGTGCTCACTCTTCATGGCATGCCCCAGCTACTCAGGGACACAATGCAAGCCTCTGACAAGCCCAGAGGAATGTCACAGGGATCAAGTAGGGTCATCCTAAGCAGTCACTCCAGGAGCAGAAGGAGCTTCACACCCGGGGCTGGGTGGGGGAAGAGAGAGGAGAGAGTCATGAGCCACCTACTGATGGGCATGGGAAATAGCCTCAGTGGCCCTGGAAGGAGCTAGTGACCAGGAAGGAAGCAGTGAATGAAATGGATTTCATAATTAATCTGGGAAGATCAATGGATCTAGTTATTGGGGTGCCATCAGTATCAGGTTAATAAAGATATTAAAAAGGGGATGGATGACAAGAATGGTAAAGGGTAGGACAGAAAGCATGGTTGTTTGTAGAATGAAAAACAATTCACACGTGTTCGAGGATAGTATGTTGTACTGAGTATCACATGGAGAATGTGGCGGAGACAAAGGTCAGTGTTTTGGAGCCAGGAACTGCCTCAGTGGTTATTTAAGGGCCTTCTTTAAGAGACAGATGGCCTGGTGGAATTTTGAAAATAGAAGTAGATAGAATTTATAGGCACAGGAGTCGGTGTGGATAAGTGTAGCTGACAGGATCACTGGAAAAGGGGCACTGAGGCATATCTGTGCCGGGCTGAGGGGAGGATGTGTCCATATTGTGGACTGGTGAAGGAGGGGGAAATAACCAAAAGTTACACACTAAGGCAGTAGGTTTAAGAGTTTTCCCCAATTGTCTGATGTTTTTTCTTTTGAAAGAAAAAGTAGGTCAATCTCATACTGGTGCATCCCATTACCCCTTCTCATCACTTTGGGCCTATTCCAGTGGATCCCTACGCTTCTGTTTTCTTGCTGGTCATAAAATATCTGTTATCCTTGAGGGAAAAACTTAGGCAACATTTAGAGAAAAGGCATCCCAAGGGCAGAATATGTCCAGCAGAGATGATTGAAAGAATGCGTTCATCAACCCCCATGTGACAAGCACAGGTTTGGAGCTGAGCCCTCCCTGCCCCTGTGCACGGAGTTCTTTCTTCTTATGGAACAGGATCCACCACTTGGTCTAGACCAAGAGCTGTCTATGACTTAGCTCTCATGAGCATCATAGTTGCTGCACAAGATGTGGTGAGGAGGCTTGACTCTCCAATCTATTTTAGGGGTCTGACTACCCAGAAGCAGTGGTACTCCTGGGTGCTGTGGCTATAGTAGATCACAAGGCCATGTGTGCAAGTGCAGCTATGTTACAGAGATCTAAAACTTGAATTTTATGCAGAGATGTTAAAATGTAAGAACAATATGGGGGGGTGAATGTTAAATCATGACACTTCTATTCAATAACCTATGTTGAACATTTGGGGAAAGGCTGTCATAACAAAACCCTTGATCTGCAGTGGTGCTCTTGAGCAGTAAGAGAGAAGCTAGGATAACCTGGGAAGAGTTGGTGACTCAGTGGTTAACATTACGAACTGGAAAAAACGCAAGGCAGAAGGAAGTCATGAAATCTTCAGAGAATTTCTTACCCATACTCAACTCTGTGCATGTTTTTTGCTTGTTTTGTTTTGTTCTTTTGCTACTGGGAATTGAACTCAGGACCTTGCACTTTCCAGACAGGCTCTGTGCCACTGAGCAATATCCCCAGCCCTGCTTAAGGTAAGTGGCTTAGGACAAGGTGCATTCATAGAGTTTAAGCAGTGCAAAATGTGTACTGGGTCTCCTTTCTCAACAGTCATTCTCAAGGAAGGACTGACTGGGAGATATATTTTTAAGACCCTGAGTCGGCTACATAGTAAAATCAGATTTAAAAAAAAAACCCTGGAATTTGGGGGAAAATTGAAGCTGTTAAGGAAGAAGTCATTACATGACACACATTGTATGCAAGAATTACATATGAGAAGAAAATTATATAACTAGTATTTTATCTAATACTGAGGAAGAAGAAAGAACCCAAAGTATTTATGAGCAAATAGATCACTGAGATAACATTAAAGAGTTCTGAGCTGCCCTTTCTTCTTGGAGGGATGAATTGGAAAGCAGTGACTATTCCTACCAGCACATGTTCCAGGGTACCCAAAGTCACAAAAGACTATAAATCTTCTTACTAACACTAGTCTCTAGTTAAACCACCAACCAAGGAAAAACTTAATAATTTTCGTTTTGCAACTTTCGGCTTCATTTCCCAAATAGGTCTTCTTTGAAGTCTGCTTGAAACTTCTAATCTGGTTAAGAGGAGAAATTGAATCCTTCACTGAGAATATTGACTCTACCAGATGCAGAAAGACTATTTGACTATCAAACACTAATTTGGTCCTGAAACTAATCAAAGCTACAAACTAAAGCCATAAGGCAATGGTATGGATGAATGCTTAGTGATCTCTTTCTGCTCTTGGAATCATTGAGGTACTCAATGAATATATTCCACACAAGAGCGGTGGCAAGGGATTTTATAATTCTCACATGGGAAACTGAGGCACAGGGAAAACTAGTGCTTTTTCAGAGGACAAATTTGTAACAAATCTAGAAATAAATCCATGGTTTCTGTCTTGCCTTCCTTTCCTTCCTTCTCTCCCCACCTTCTTTCTTCTTTCCATCCATCTGTCTTTTCTTCTATGCTTATTTACTGCATATTTTTAGGTCAGAAAGACAGAATATATATGTTTGGTTACTGGTGTTCTGATTGTGGTTTATTTTGGGAATATTTAGGTGATGGTGGGATGTAGGATAAATCAAGAAGGCAAATTAATGAGGGTGTGTGTGTGTGACTGTCAGATGGTGCTCGAGAGTTACATGGTCCCTAAATCAGAAGTAGATGACAAAGAAAATGGGAAAGAAGAAAGCAGATGAGAGAGCTGCTAAAACAGAAACAAGACTTGGAAACAAATTAGATGTGGGGCAACACCATAAAAGGTCCCTATGAGTGACCAAAAAATGATGGTACACTTATGAGAAAGAGGGTGCCCTAGATGAAGGGTGGCTGGTCTTTCTTTAAGTGCGCTCAAGGTCTGGGGTCATGGAGATGCATAGCTGTAGTCTCTGGTAGGTCCAGTTTGGAGATGCTGATGGTGGCACACCCAGAAATGGACAGGAAAAGATGTCCAGGGTGAAATCAGAGAGAGAAGATGGAGCGCCAAGAGCACAGCTTCTATTCTCAAGGTGGAAGGAGAAAGGGGAGACAGAGAGGTTACTCCAAACAGCAGGAGAACCAAACAGTTTCCAGTGCCAGAGTAGGAGGAAGAGAGGGCAGAGAGGAAAGCAGAGGGAGCCCCACAGGTCAGCTCCATCTGGGCCTCTCTGCAGAGAATAAGCTGCCCAGGATAAGAAGGGAGAAGAGGCCATTGAATACATTGACCTGTGGGAGGGCTGTGTGCGTGGAGGTAGGGAGAGAGGACAGACTGCAGGGGGTTAAAGGAGCAAGGGATAGTGAGGGTTTAAGGGCCATAAGAGGAGAAAACTCATTAACTTTCCTAAATGCTGAGGACAAACAGGATAATAACCTTACAGGCAAGAATGAAATGCAGTTTTGCCTCCAGGAGACCACTTGTGAAAGTCAAGGAAGTGAGACCGGGTGCCTTCACTGCGGTCAGCTTTCTGTCCCCTGCTGCCCCGAGGTTGGTAGAGGGGCCATTGTTCTGCCTGCTCCTCAAAGCACCAGCCGAGTGGCCACTCGCAGTCACCCTCCTTTGTGCTTGGAGAGATTAGAATCAAGGAGCTGCAGCTCAAGAGGCCCAGGGACAGAAGCAGGGACAAGTGGCAACCTCCAGGGTTGCCAAGTTTGAACCTAGCCCCGCCTCCTCTGGGCCTGTGCTCTTCCATTCAGCTGGATCAGGGAATCTCTTTTCCTCCTTTTCTTTCTTGGTCCGTTTGGAAGATGAATGCTTTCTTACTCTGCCTGACATAAGAACTTCCTTTGTTCCACCCTAATGTTGATGGCTTGTTTTGTTCTTGAGTTTGCCTGCTTCTTACCAAGAGAGGGGTGGGGGAGTAATGGTGTAAAAACTGAACTAAATGCAGCAGCTTCATTCACATCCAAGTTTATAACATTTCAAGATACATTCAAATAGCAAATGTGGAACCAGTGATCACGTGACAAACCCATGGCTTTCAACACCCCAAGCATGAAAATCTTCAGGAAAACCAAGAAATACGTAGCAAATTTCATTTTCCTACATGTATATATCTTAGTAGGAAAAGGGTGCCAAACTGTTGGGGCAATAATGTTAATAATAATTATATTAATATTTACCAAGGGTAAATATTTGGTAGCTCTCGTGTCTTTTCCAGAGAAAAAATTTCAAATTTTTTGGAAATTTTACAACTCTGAATTGAAAAACATAGGAGTACACTGCAGAGTAAAAACTAAACTGATGTAAAAAAAAAATAAATGCTCAGCAAAGGACTTATCTTTTACTTGGTATAACTTTTCTGAATCTGTTCAATATTACCAGAAGCAAAGTTCTGGCTGCAGAATATTTTCCTGATTACTCATTGTATTTAAGGTACTGATGTGACCATTTATCAAGTGATAGTTAAAGCAATGGACACAAACTCAAGTGCAATTCTGACAGCTATTTTTATTGTTGGTAGTCAGTGAAGATGCAGGACATTGATGATATTTCTTCTGGCTAAATTTCATGTGCTTACAATCATGTCCCTAAATATACGAAAGGTTTTCCCATTCAGTTCACTTAATACCTGGACTTGCCATCATGCAACTTCTGCAACTGTGTTGAAATGTTTGGGCCACCTGTCTACAAACTGCATACAGCAGATCCTCTTTCTTTTAATTCACTAGCTAGCTCTGCATCTAACCATCTCCAGCAGTACCTGTATTATGGTTGTTCTAACAGCTGGAAATCCATACTGATTCACCCTTGTATTCCCACAGACACTGGGGAGTCTAGCTGTTCGTGTTTGCAGGGGAAGTTGGGGGCCTTGGAAGGTGCTAGAAAGACAGGTAATCAACTCTAGGCACCTAACAAGCACAAGGGATTGTGAAAAGACACTGAGCGGTAATGACGTTTTTAACCTTCCTAACAAATCTGGGCCCACAATCGCCTGCTCACTAAAGCAAAATCCATTCTACACTACCTTGGCAACTACATCTCTCAAAAGTCAACAGCCTCTACCAAATTTCCAAGAACCACAGTTTCATATTCCCTTCTCATCATCCTCTCCCTCCCCTAAAACCTCCACTGTTTCTCCTCAAGTGCTCTCTCTGCACGCTTAATGTCAACCACAGATAGATTTAAGGATAACTACAGGGTTCCCTGGCATCCTAGTCCGACCACCACTTTCTATCATCCCTGCATGGCAAAGAGACCTCCACCAAATGAGGTGTAATTCCCACCTTTTCCCTAAGAGGCCATAAGGCCCAATACCTTCATGTCTTACAGTCGTGTTTGTCTCATTTTACCTATAAGTCCAAGGCTCCATATTTTCCTAGATGCTTGTCCTCCAGAGCTGTGTGTTTCTAATCAGACTCAATCTTCCATCCATTCCTAAGCCCCACAAATCCTTCTACCCTGTTCTCCTGAACTCATGACCTGTTAGCACCAAAATCTCCTATTATTTGGGCCTCTTTGTAAATCTCTAACAGTATTCACTGGAGGCCGCTGCTTCCTCTGAGATCCCCCTAAGTGGCCACTTTTCCTTTCCTTTCACATCCTATAGACTGTAGCGCCTGGAAGGGATGGGTATCCTCGGTCCTGCTTCAGGCCACATTTCCTTTCCAACCTCCTTTGAGGCAAAGCCCAACACACTGCACCACCCAACACCCCTCCTCACTACAGCCATTGATCACCTGGCCTAGCACGTCTGCTGACTCATTGAAACCCTTAATGCCTGGCTCACTGTCATTGTCTGCATCACTGCCTGTCATTATTCTTGATGACTTCAATATCCATGTAGATAATCCATCTAATGCACAGGCCTCTCAGTGACTTGACTCTCTCTCACTCCTAATGTTCTCTTTCTGTACCCATCTATATCATCATTGCCACGATCAGACCATGGACCCTATCATTACCAGCAATGTCATCACTTCTAAAATTCCTTCTCCTCTACTTGCTAACCACCACATTTCCTCTCACTGTGATCCACACACAGGCATACTACAAAGTGTCCCTTCCTGAGAGAGGACTCTTCTTAGGCTCCATATCCCACCAACAAACTCCATCCCCTTCTCCTATTTTTCTTTACTGCAAATGTCTTAAAAAGAGTAATCTATATTTTCTGTTTCCATTCCTTTCATACATTTTTCCCCCCCAACTTACCATGGAAACTGCTTCTGTCAATATTGCCAGCAATCACCTTGCCAATTATCTCATCAGTTCTTTGTCCTCATGAGGTATCCTCAACAGTGCAAATGGAGCTGGTCTCCTCCACTTCTTTAAAACATTTCCTGTGTCCCGCTTCCTGGTCCTTCTCTATCACTGGCCTTTACTATATCTTTTACTGATTTTTCCTTCTCTGTGTTACCTGGGAACAATCACAGAGCCCAGCTGGGGCACTGTTCCTGGCCTCTGTCTGCACTTATCCTTGCCTGTCTCTTTCAGGTTAGGGCTTTAAATGCTTCTATATGCTGGGGACTCCCAAGGGCAGACTCCAGGCTCAGGTCCCCTACTGCCAGCTTGCTCGCTTTACTTACTTCTGGACATGTCAAGCTTGCCATAGCCAAATCAGAAACCTAGATTCTCTTTGCAAATCCTTCTCCTTCCCCTGACCTGGCAAAGGAAATTATGCATTATTCTCTTCTTTTTCTTGTGTCTAACTCCTCAGCAACTCTAGTGGCTCTAATGCCAAAGTTTACTCAGAATCTGATCACTTCCTCCCCATTAGTTCTTGTCCTTTTTGTTCCCTTACCATCAATTCTCCACAGAGGAGCCAGTTGAACTTTAAAAGGTCATCTATCCAAACTCAAAATTCAGCATGTTCAGAATGAAATCAACCTTCCGCCTCATCCCCCAACTCCATCTCCTGCTGCTTTCCCATTTCTTGATTCAGTCCAACTGTCCAGAGTCTTACACAAATGCTGAGATCTTGTGCCTACCTTAGGCTCCCGGATTTGGTGTTCCTTCTCCCTAGGACTCCTTGTCCCCAAGTCTTTGCACGCTCTGTTGCTTATCCTTCAGATCTCTCCTCCCATGCCACCTTCTTGGCCAGCCTTAGTCTGATTGTTCTAGATTCCCCAATTCTCTTGTTCCTAACAATTTGTCTGTACAGGGATCACCACTCTCTACCATTATGCCATCTATCAGTTTATTCATTTAGTCACCCACACCTCTTCACATTAGATATGCATGACTATCTTATTCTCTGTTGTGTGCCTAGTTCCTGGAATATTGTTTACCTTACAGTTGGTGCTCAGTAAATACTTCTACAGTGAATGAATGAATGAATGAATCCTCCATCCATCCATCCATCTATCCATTCATCAATTTATAGATAAATATCATTAGAATCCTTCTGATTCTCCAGAGCTGGCATTTGAAAGATGTCATGTATTTTTTTCTCCCTTGAACTTGCTTTGATTTGGTCATCATCTCTGATGCCAATTCAGTTTCTGGAGTTGGCTTCATATCTACTACAACATCCATGTTCTCGGCCCTTATTTGTTCTTCAGTGTAAGAATTCTTAACTCCTCCAATTTGTCTTATTAATTCTACTAGGTCTACAATCAGGCTACAATTTCCTAAATTTTGACTTTGATGTGGTTAAACTCAATCATATGAACTGCTTTGACTTGCAAAACAGTAACTTCATATGGTTCAACACAATGTATGTTTCTGCCTCTGTAATTTTAAATGCCAGGTTATCTTTCTGGGACATCAAACTTATTCTTCACATCCCAATTTTAAGTTTCATGTTTTCTGAAGAGGTCCCAGAATTAATAGTTCTTCTACACACTCATAGCATATTGTAACTTTCTTTTTTCCCCATTCTTATTTGCCTTGTAAGGAAGCTGTATGTGCCTGCTCTCTTCCCTCATCTCCTTGAGCCCTGAATGAATTCCAGTATGATGGGATCTTGTCTTACTCATCCTGGAGTCTCTCACAAATTCTGTAACAAAGCCGAACACTGGGAAGCTACTCACCAATATTCGCTGAATGAGCTCAAGTAGGGGTACAAGCATATAACCTTGTATTCTGCTGTCTAATGGTGAGACACATGGGTTTATAAAGCCTATTTATTTATTTTTACAATTATTTCTTAAGCATAAATTTATTTTCTCAATTTGACATTTTGCTATCACACCAAGAGCGCAAGAGAAAACTCACTAGGGTGGGAGTGGGCTGCTTACTTAACTCTTGCAAACTAAATCTACTCTGGTGTATGACAATCTTCGTCCTGGCCTATGTGATGACTTTCAGACATGAACTGACCTCCGAGGGCTTATGACCTTGGATGTTCCACAGCCACGGCCTCTGTTTTGAGCATCAGCAGCTCCTTCATTTGCTCCGAACAATAGGCGAAGGAAGCTGATGATGATGATGACAAAAATGATAATGGCATTTATATGATTCAGCAGTGCCTGACAAACTGAGCAAATTACTTGTAAAGTTGGCAGACAGGGCTGTCAGAGAGACAGAGAGAGTCACCTCTGGGCAGGAAGTAGAGGCCACATTTGCACAAAAATAGAGAGTTCCCAGCACCTGACAACTCAGAGGGAGGCCAATGAAGACCTCTGGGTTCAGGGCATCTCAGGGAGGAAAGGAGCTTGGGTTGCAGCAGGGAGACCAACGGCTTAGACTGCAGGAGGAACTTCCTGAGAGCAAGGGTCTAAGCCAAAGAAAGGGTGCTCAGAGATGATCGCTCTTAGAATTCCAACAGCATGGTATTGATGCTGGAATACACAGAACAGAGTTCTGGACTAGAGCAGAGAGTCTGGGGATAGAGCAGAGTATGTATGAATAGGTATGATGTAGTACAGTTGGTATGAGAAAGCACTGGTGTGCACACGTTCGTGTGTGTGTGCGTGCTTGCACACACATATATGTGGTACTGGGGATGGAAATCAGAGGTGTCCTATCACTGAACTACATTCCTATCCCTTTTCACTTCTTTGGATAGAGGGTCTTGCAAAGTTGCCCAGGCTGGCCTTGAACTTGTGACCCTTCTGCACTGCCAGATGATCTTTTGAATGAGGTGTGCTAGGGCAATCAGGTAGAGCCATCCCTCTAACCACACCTACAACTATCTTCCAAAATGAATTAGAAAGTTCCCTGAAAAAAAAAAATGTCCATAAACCTTGGAAGAAAACATGGGTGAACTCTTGGCTGTGGAATAATAACTTCGAGCTTGAGTCAACACCCAGAAACAATAGAAAAAACGATTGATAAATTTGATTATATAAGCATTTAAAAATGTTTGAATGAAAAAAATCCATTCAAAAAGTTGAAAGGCACATGACAAGTGGGAGAAAATATTTTAAATCATATGACTTAAGGCTAATTTTTGAGACATACAAAGACTTCTTGAAAATTGAGGGAAGGACAAGCACACTCAGCCACCTCATCTTTGACAAAGGGGCCAAATATGTACATTGGAAGAAAGACAGCCTTTTTAACAAATGGTGCTGGAAAAACTGGCTTTCTATATGCCGTAAACTAAAACTAGATCCATGCCTATCACCATGCACTAAAATAAAGTCAAAATGGATCAAAGATCTGAATATAAAAACAGAGACACTAAACTTACTAGAAGACAGAGTAGGTAAAAATCTGGATGACATAGGAGTAGGCAGAGAGTTCATGAACAAAAATCAGATAGCACAGGAAACACTTCCCAGAATCAACACGTGTGATCTCATCCTACTAAAAAGTTTTTGCATGTCAAAGGAAATCTCCAACAGAGTGAAAAGAAAACCCACAAACTGGGAAAATATCTTAGCCGATTGTCCATCAGACAAAGGACTTCTATCTAAAACATATAAAGAATTAAAAGAAATCAGGCCCCAAAAATTCAAGGACCCAATCCAAAAATGGGCATCTGAGATGAATACACACTTCTCAGAGAAAGAAATACAAATGGCAAATAAATAGATGAAAAAATGTTCAACATCAATGGTCATTCGGGAAATGCAAATTAAAACAATGCTGAGATTCTATCTCACTCCAGAAAGAATGACCAAGATTAAAAAATCAACCAACAACAAATGCTGGAGGGGCTGTGGGGAAAAAGGAACTCTTCTCCACTGTTGGTGGGAATGTAGACTGGTGCAGCCACTGTGGAAGTCAGTGTGGAGATTCCTCAAGAAGCTAG
>RJWM01007556.1:0-77449 GCA_004363535.1 Dasyprocta punctata | reverse complement strand
ACACAGGGTAAAAACCATGAGAAGGTCTTCTAAAGAATTGGATGAGCCAGTTTATAACTTGCTATCCATTCCAAAGTGTGAATTTGAAGATTTTTCTGCAGCATCAGGTGATCAAGATAAATGTCCAGATGAAAGCATTGTTTCTTTTTATGTACTTTTATCAGAACCTTTTGAGATTTGAAACTCTCTTCTTTGATATTTTAAATGTATGTATTAAACTGATGGGAGACTTTAGAATATTATTTATTCACCATGAAGTCTTAAGCTCACTAGCTCCCTGAGGAATACAGCAGTGTTCTTATCTTGTCTCATGCTTTAAAGAACAAAGCATTATAAAAGATTCTTGGGGGAATTATTAAGCAGTAATAGAACTTGTTGTAACAGTCATGAAGGAAAGCCTACTTCTAAATTTCCTGATTTAATTTTGATGAAACAGGACACATACTTTGCCTACAGATATTTCTCAAATTTGTTGTTTGGAGACATGTCAGTTGCATTATGATCACCACTTGGAAGACTGACATTTTAAGTGCTAAAACTGGTGTAGTTTTATTTGATCAATAATTATGAAATGTGTAGCAGATTGTGTGTACAGAGCAGGACAAACAAAAGAGAAAAAAATCCCTTCAACATGTAGGAGATGAATTGAGACACAACATGGAAAAAGGAAAGGGCATTTGCACTTTCTCTTCAGCGCCTGGCTCATGGTTTATGAGAAAGGAAGAACGAATCTACTGAGACACCATGAAAGCTGGAGACTCCAAATGAAGAGTACCAGTGAACTGCACCAGCAGATGCTGTTAAACAGCCAGTGAATAACTCTATTCTATGTGTTTGTCAAATTCCCTGGGAAGAGTCATTGAATGCCATTCTAGGGAAGCACCAACTGACCCTGGGACTCAGAACAGCTGTGGGTTAGCTTCAATTTAAGACTACAAGGGTCATATTCTTACAGTGACTGGGACAGGGACAGCCATGGGAGACATCCCTGGTCAACAAGTTGCAGTCAGGCTGGCAAAAGACCCTCAGAGGAGTATAAACTATATGATCCAGGGCCAATTTCCATAGCCAGGGGCCAGGCTCAGACTGAATTGCAGTGAGTTTGAAAATTCCAGAATTGGCATCTCTACCCTAATCCTACTGCCTTTTTCTTGGTGATTGCGTATAGCACAGATCTGGTCTTCGACTGCCTTCTTTATCTAATAGCAACAGCAGGGACATGTCTTGAATTGGACACTGCCCCAAAATTGTAGACCCTAGAAGAAAACCACAAGTTCAAAGTCACAGAGAAATGTTCTTTTTGTTTTTATTTGTTTGGTTGTCTGTTGTTTTTGTTTCTTTGTGAGTGTGTTGTGTTTTGTTTTTGTTTTGTTTTCATATTTTTCTTTTTCTCTTCTTTTCTTTCCTTCATCTTTTTTCCACCAGTTTCCTAGGCCTTGGGAAATCTTCCTTTGTCTTTGTGGCTTCTTTCATATTTCTTTTTCTTCTTTTTTTTTTATCATTTTTGCCTCCTCTCACTTGTAATTTTTCTCCCTTTTATTATTTCTCTCTTTTGTACTCTACACTTTTTTCTCTCTGTTTTGTCAACTTTTATTTCTTGCCAGTTTTGACTCTTACTTTTACCTAATTTTATAAATATCCTTCTACTCCCAGGTAGGATCCCTTCTACCCATTCTCTCTCCTCATATCACAGAGTTTAATGTTTCAAATATCTCTTCTTGAATTCTCCCATTCCCATACCCTATATCTTTAATAGTTTAACCATAATGTTTTGCTAATCTTTTTATTGTTAACTGTGTGTAATTATGAGTGAATTAATTTTTACTCTTTGTGGAGATATGGATGCTGCTTTTAGTACATACTAGCTATAAGTCAATACCTGGATTGCCTTAATACTTACAACATAATTTCCAGCTTCTTCTGTAGGATTAAGGTTGGTACATAATTTGTTCTTATGATATGCTAATATCTAATTTTTCTTGGGTAATAAGTACAGTAGCTGATTTGCTTGATATTAAGAGTGTCACATAATTCTTTTTTCCCTGTAAGCCAACACTCAGCTTCTTTTGCGACATTAACAATACTAGAGCACATTTTCAGAAAGTTTGGTTGCTGGGGAATTTACACTGAATTCTCTCTGAAAAGCTAGATGAACTAAACAAAGTGATACAAAACACAAGTGACTGGTTTAGCACAGAATTAATGTACATGGAAAGAAATTCAGGACATTAAAAATCATATTGAAATACAGGCGGTGAAACTGACCAACACAAGAACAGAATTGCAGAACTAGAAGACAATGATGCCTTTAAGGACCAACTATTCAAAGACAACTTAGAAACAACAATTGAACATGAAAAATGGATCCAACACCTGATATCTGATGCAAAGACTAATCTAAGAATAATTACAATAAATGAAAAAGCGAAAGGACACAACTGGCATACAAAATCTGCTCAGAGAAGTAATGGCAGAAAATTCCTCAAATATAGGAAATACAATGAATAAAAAGATATAAGTGAGGCATATAGAACTTCAAATAGCCATGACCAAAAAAGAACCTCTCCAAAGCACATTGTACTCAAAAGTTTCAGAAGTCTATCACAGGGACATATCATCTTAAGGGTTATTAGAGAAAAGCAATGAACCATATTAAAGATAAATTCATTAGAATTACAGCAGACTTCTCTACAGAAAACTTCAAGTCCAGGAGGCCATGGAGTGAAACGTTTGAAGCCCTAAAGTATAACAATTTCCAACTCAACTTATCTGTTTTTCAAAAAACTTTCCTTTAAAATTGGTGGGGAAATAAAGTACTTCCATGACCAGGAAGACCTCAAGAAATTCATGACCATAAAACCAGCATTACGAAAAATTCTCAAGGATATCCTAGAAAGAGACAATGATGTCAATATTGTCAATAAGTAAAAAATAATGAATACACCTGGTGGGATGAGAAGCTAAGAAAAGATAGGAAAGTGAGGATATCGGCAACAGAAATACAATGCAATGACAGGAGTAAGTCAGTACTCTCATTAGTAATTCTCAATCTGAATGGTTCAAATGACACAGATTGGCAGAATGGTCAAGAAACAAAACTCAACAATATGCATTATATAAAAGACGTTTAATTAAAAAGCACCATAGATTAAAAATCAAAGTTCAGAATCTTGTTGTTTCAATTAGTATTTCTTGAATGACCAGTAAATCTGAGCATTTTAAAATTTATTTATCGGCCATTTGTATTTCTTCATTTGAGAAGAGTCTATTTATTTCAGTTGCTCATTTTTTGATTGGTTTTTAAAATTTGGGTAAGTCTAAATTTTTGAGCTCTTTGTATACTGGATAACTGTCTTTTGAAAAGTAACTGGAAAAATAATTTTGAATTCTGTAGGTTATCTCGACTCTGTTGGTGATTTCCTTTTCTGTGCAGAAGCTCTTTGATGAGGTCCAATTTGTTGATTCTTGGTCTTATTTCTTGTGCAGCTGGCGCTTTGTTCAGAAAGTCTTTGTGTGCACCTATATCTTCATGTGTTTTACCCATTTTTTGTTTTCTGACAGATTGAATGTTTCTGTTTCGATGTTTAGACCTCTGATGTACTTTGATTTTAGTTTAGTGCCTGGTGATAGATATAGGTCTAGAATCAATCTCTGGCATGTAGATAGCACATTTCCCCCCACTATTTGTTAAAGAGGCTTTTTTTTTTCATCTAGCAAAAGGATTTGGTACCTTACTGAAAAGTAGCATAGCTCAGCGTGTCTGGGATGGATTCTGCATCATCTGTTCTGTTCCATTGCTCCAGAAACCTGTTACTTTACCAACAGAATGCTATTTTTATCACTGTAATTTTGTGGAATTACTTGTAATCTGGGATCATCATGCCCCCTACCTCCCCTTGTTACCTAGAATTGCTTTTGCTGTTCTGAGTCTCTACTCATTTCATATGAATTTTAGTGTTTCATCTCCCAGTTCTGTAAGGAATGCTGTTGGTATTTTTATTGGGATTGCATTAAATGTGTGTAACAATTTTGAAGGTAAGGTCATTTTCACAGCATTTGTTCTGCCTATGCAGGAACAGGAGCCATCTTTTCATTTTCTGATATCCTAATCAATCTCCTTTTTTTGGAATACTATAGTTTTCATTGTAGTGATGTCTCAATTCTTGTGTGGGTTAATTCCTAAGTGTTTTGTTTTGCTTGATGCTACTGCAGAAATTACTGTTTCCTTCCTTCTCAGTGACTTTGTTATTGCTGTACAGAAACACAGATTTTGGAGTGTTAATTTTGTATCTTTCTATACAACTCAATTTGGTTATTAGTTTAGGGAGTCTTTGGTGGAGTTTTTGAGGTCTTCTATGTAAAAGATCATGTCATCAACAAATAATGACAGTTTAACTTCTTCCTTTGCTATCCATATCCCTCTTTTATTTATTTATTTTTTTTTTTTTTTGCCTAACAGCTCTGGCTAATATTTCAAGTACTATGTTGAACAGAAGTGGCGACAGGGGTCTTCCTTGTCTTGTCCATTAAGGGAAATGCTTTTAATTTTCCCCTTATTAATATGTTGTTGGCTGTTGCTTTGGCATAAATAGCTATCATCAAATGTAGGCATCATGATTCTATACCCATTTTCTTAAAAATTTTTCACATGAAGTCACGTTGGATTTTGTCCAAGGTCTTTTCTGCATTTATTGATATGATCATATGATTTTTGACCTTCTTTCTGATTATGTGGTGTATTATATTATTGACTGATGTATATAGAACCATTCTTGTATCTTTGAGATCAGACTTACTTGGGCATGTTGTCTGATCTTTTGATGATATTCTGCTTTATAGTTGCTAATATCTTTTTGAGGATTTTTTCAACTATATTCATTGAAAGTGGCCTATAATTTTCTTTATTGATTGGGTATTTATCTGGTTTGGGGATCTGGGTGATACTGGCTTCTATAAATGATTTTGGGAGCACTACATACCTTTCAATTTCTTTGAATAACTTGAAGAATATTGGTGATATAACATCCTTAAGAGTTTTCTAGAAGTGAGTAAAATAGGTCCTGAGGTTTTGAAGTTGGTAGAGTTTTTCATTTCATTCAATTTCTTTGCTTGTTATTGGGTTATTCAGCATATTTATGTCTTTTTGAGTTAGTTTTGCTAATTTGTATGAGTCTAGGAATCTGTCCCTTTCCACAAAATTTGACAATTTATTTGAAAACAAATTTTCAAAGTATTTACTTACTGTGCTCTAGATTTGTGGTTTCAACATTTTCATTTCTTGTTGCATTGATGTATATATCCTTTGTTTCTCTTGTTTAATTTGGTTATTTCATTTGTTCTTTCAAAGAATCAGCTTTTCAGCTTGCCAATTTTTGTACTGTGTTTTACCCTTAATTTCATTCACTTGTACTCTAATCTTTATGATTTTCCTCTTTAAATTTGGGCCTGGGTTGTTTTTTCTCAATTATCTTAATGTTCTTCTGAAGATTATTTATTTGCGGTTTCAGAATTTTCCTAATGTGAGCATTGATTGTGATGAACTTTCCTCATAGAAATGCTTTCATAGTGTCCAGAGCTTTTGATGAGTTGTACAGGTATTATCACTAACTTTCAGAAATTTTTGAATTGTTTTGTAGATTTTTATTTCTGGGACTAATTGGTTATTTAGGAGTACATTGTTATTTTTCCAGGATCTTCTATCTTTTCTGTGATTTCTTCTGTCATTGATTTCTATTTTTATTAAAGTGTAATTTCAATTATTTTATATTTATGTAAGCCATCTTTGTGGGCTAGTGTATAATCTATTTTGTAAAATGTATTGTGTGTTGCAGAAAAGAATGTATACACTGTTATATAGGGGTGGAATACTCCATTAAATCTATATATTCAAAGATGTATTTCAGCTCTGATCTTTTTTATTGAGTTTTTTAGTTGATCTATATTTTTGCAAAACTGGAGTGTTTAGATTCCCTACGTGATTGTGTTAGTGCTTTTTTGATCCTTTAATTGCAACCATATTTGTTTTATGAAGATAAGTGCTCTAGTATTTGGTGCATAAATTTTTATGTAATCTCTTACTGGATTAACTTCTTAAGTAGTATGTAGTGATCTTTGTTTTCTCTTCTAACCAGTTTTAACTTGAAGTTTATTACATTTGAGATTAATATTGCTATTTCTGCTTGTTTTCTGGATGCAGGTGCATGGAATATTGTTTTCTGTCTTTGATTTTTAGTTTACGAGTATTTTTTTGGATTAGATGAGTTTCTTGAATACAACAGATTTTTGAATTCTGCTTTTTTGATACAGTACCAATCTGTGTCTTTTAATTGGAAAGATGAGGCCATTAATCTTGAGATATATTACTGAGTTGATTATTTACTATCAGTGCATTTTCCTCTGTTAGTTGCTCTTTTATTTCTTTTTCTGTCATTTTTAAATTGTTGTTTATCCATTTTCCTTACTTATTGGTTTTATTTAATCAGATTTTGGCTCTATTGGTTTTTGCTATTTCTGTTTAGGATATTCTTGAGTACTTTCTTGAGTGCTGTTTTAACATTTGCATATCTTTTTGATTGTTCATGGAAAGCCCTTAGTTTTCCATCTATTTAATTTAATTTAGTGTAATTTATTTATTTTGGCACCATGGATCAAACTCATAACCTAATGCTTACCAGGCAGGGGCTTATGCCACTGAGTTAATTCCCCAACCTTTCCATCTATTTTAAAGGGTAATTTTTCCATCTAAGTTAATCTGGGTTGAAAGTTAGTAACTCTCAGAGCTTGAATTACTTCACTTCAAGCTCTTCTGGCCTTTAAGGTTTGCATTGAAAAGTGATATGTAATCCCCAGTGGTTTTCCTTTACATGTGATTTTTTTTTGTTTTCCTCTCATTGCTTTAAAAATTATATTTTTTTGTTGGATATCTGGAAATTTAATAAGACTATGCCTTGCTGAGATTCTTTTTTTCATCATATTTGTTTGGTGTTTTATGTGTGTTGCTTATTTTTATTTTAAACTCTCTTCTTATATTTGGGAAATTTTCCTCTATGATTTCTGTAAAGATATTAGTAAATCTGTCTGTGTTATCTTCTAGTTTTTCTCTAACTCCAATTAGTCTTATATTGTTCTTAGTGTCATGTAGTAACTGTTGGAAAGTCTTCTCTTGTTCTCTTACTATTTGTGTAGCTTCTTCTTATTACTTCATCATACTTAACTATTTAGTTCTCGCTTTCAGACACAGTCTTCACATTGGTCATTCCTGGCATTTATGAGATCCATATAGTCTGGTAGTTGGTGATTTTAGAAATCATTCACACCTGTAAACAAGTTACAGTGTGCTTTCTTTACATCATATTTTTAAAAAATCTTTTCCCAGTCTTTTCAACAAGAGAAATGACTGTTGGTTGAATGGAACTTCAGTATTCATAGGAAAACCATAACTACAATTATCAGGAAAATATCACCTACTTGTATTTACACTTAAAATATTTTGGGTGAAGTTGTAAATTTAGAGAAATAATTTGCCTAGTCAATGATTCACATTCAATTCATTTTGTTTTGTGAAATATAAACAAATAAATAAACAAAGATTTTCCTCCTCAAATAAGCCTTCCCTTTCCTTAAACTCTCAGAAATCCTACCTCTCAAAGTCCACACAGAGATTCTTGTATCTTTCTTACAGAAAGGCCAGTTGGAGCTGCACCACCCCTTCTGTAATTGGTGACCTCCAGCAGGCTGTAAATGCAGCTCTGAATATTGTATCTTATATTTTTCTTTTTGTTTTCTTTCATCAGATTTTGCAGAGTTGGCCAGGGAAAGATTGGTTACAAGTGGTTAAGATATAATCATTATTGCATAACAATTGATTATATACTTGAAAGAAAGAAAGATCATTTGGTGGTTAGAATAATTCTTAAATAGGTTTCACAGCAAAAAAATAATTGCAAAAAAATATATATGGCCCAAAGCATGACATGAAATGTAGCAAATGGAGTAAACTACTGATGAATAACTGGTCCTTTATATTTAGCATCTAATTTAACTCTATTGTAGGTATAAAGTGACCACTTAATTTCTAGGTATTATTTTGACTACTTTCTGATTTACATTTAAATCAGCTTAGGTTACTAGTTTGCTTCCTTAAAATACAGTAAAACTATATTTAAAGTGGAGTGACAACATCACTTCAACACATGTAGAAACTATTTCTTTCAGTCAATTCTCACCAGTGGCAAAAAATATGGGTAGTTTGAACCTTGAAACAAGTGTGTGACTTATTTTGTAATTTCAAGTGCTCCATTAATTCTAAAATACAAAAGCCATTTATGTTGTTTTTTTAAGATACTGAGTTATATATGGATACTCTTAAAGACAAATATATTTCAAATAAGTCTAACTCATTATGCAGTGATATTTAAGAGCTTCATTGCAAGTTTTCTAAACAAAATTACTAATTTAATCACAAAATTTTCTAGTTTGGTCTTATTAAAGTAGATTTTAATATAACTTAGAAGACCATGACTTCTAATTTATATTTTACGGACAGAATCTTGGTGCCAAAGACTTTCCTTAGGGTAGTCTTCATCTCCTTGTTCCTAAGGCTGTAAATCAGAGGATTGAGAAGGGGTGTTATCACAGAATACAATAAGGCCACAATTTTCTGCACTTCTACTGGATGTTTTGACCCAGGGCTAACATACATAACCACAGTAGAACAAAAACAAAAAAAAAAAAAAAAAAAAAAAAAAAAAAAAAAAAAAAAAAAAAAAAAAAAAAGGAAAAAAAGAAATACCACAACCAAATGAGAAGCACAAGTGGAGAAAGCCTTGGTTTTGCTGGCTTCTGAAGGCATCTGCAGCACAGCCCAAATCACCAGTACATAAGAATAAAGGACAAACAGAAAAGTACCAATCATGAAAACAGCATTGAAAAATAGAAACTCATGATTTTGTATGGTATCCAGTGTTTTCTTCAGTTAATTTCTGCTTTGTTATTGTTTCTGTGTTATACAAATGCTAGTGCTTTGTTATATCTATTGTAAGCTTTTTTAGTGAGGAAAAGTTGAGACATAGAATATCTTCTCTCATTCCTGCTAACTCTGCACAGTCCATGCTTACTCAAAAATAGTTTAGCTATTGTATATTTTGTAGCCTTAGGAGTGGGATTATTTGTCACATTTATATTTGAAGTAGAAAGATTGCTGTTGTTCAGTCCATCTTCTATATATGTGGCTTCTGTATCCATGGTTTCAACCCTTGATCAAGGATATTTCAAAAAAATTGCACCATATATATATGTGTGTGTGCATGTATATACACTTTTGTCATTATTCTCTGAACAATCATTTAACAAACTATTCATATAATATTTATATTGTATTAATTGTGTTGAGTGTTTTAGGCAATATAGAGATGATTTCCTGTGTATGGAAGGATGTACATAGGTTATCTGTGATACATCATTGCTATAAGAGACTTGAAATTCTGTGGATTTTGGTATCCATAGTATATTATAGAAACAATGTAGTTAAGTAAAGAGGGGTGACTCTAACTCATTGCCTATGAAGTTTGTACACTGCATGAAGTCTGAACACAGCCTTGTAGTTTAGTCTATTTATTTCTTATATCAGCAACATTGTACCAGATGAGAGCATACAGCAAGTAACAATATTTATCAAAGTACAAGAGGTTTTTTTGTGTTTCTTTTGATGTAATAGACATACATTGTCCCTTGATCTTAGTAAACATAAGTCAAAGTGTTTGTGTATATTTGAAAAAATCTATTTCTCAATGTTTGGGCTTGCAGCAGGACCTTACATACATGCTAAGCATGTGCTCTTCTACTGAGCTATAACCCTTGCTTTATTTACAGTTTTTTTTTTTATTTTTGAATTTTTGAGAAGAGTTTTTGCAATACAGAGTAGTGATGTTTATTGTGGTGAATTGGAATATGCATATAAAAATATTGATTATTTTTGATTCCCTTATTTCTCTCACACTTTCATCTCTCCCTAATGCCTTCCCCAAATATAAAGTTTGCCTTCTTTTTCCACATGCTTGTTCTTCATTTTATTTGTTCATTTACTTATACTTCTTATGTAAGAGAAACAACACATCATTTAACTTTCTGTGTTTGACTTAAGTTGGTTAATATTATGGTCTAGAGCACTTATACTAAGTAACTATCTGCTTTTCAAAACTGAGGTTGTGACACAGTATCTGAAGAAGAATGAATTTCATTTTTCCTAGAAATGACAAGGCATGATGCTAGGGCACCATGGGCATTCCTAGACAGAATTAGGACTGAAAAATGAAGTGTTTAACAATTGAAACTTTTAAACTGTACCCGTATATTGTTTACATAATGTAGCAGTGAGAAAGGATATTGTTAAGAAGCAATTGCAACAGCCGGACGTGGTGGCTCACGCCTTTAATCCCAGCACTCGGGAGGCTGAGGTAGGTGGAGTGTAGTGAGTTCGAGGCCAGCTTGGGCTACAACGCGAGTGCAAGGCTGGCCTGAGCTACATAGTGCAACCCTGCCTCAAAAAACTAGGGCCGGGAGTTTGGCTCAGTGGCTTAAGCACCTGCCCTGGTAGGCGCAAAGTTGAGTTCGATCCCTGGTGCCACAAAAAAAAAAAAAAAAAAAAAGCAATTGCCATTCATACATTTCAAAACTGTTCTTACTGTGTGATGCTTATGTTTATTCTCTTCCATTCTTACATTGAAGAAAACATTCACTAAAATATCACACAAGTTTTAGTAGTTATTTAAATTCTTCACAATACACTAACTGCATTTTAAAATTTCAGTTTATTTTAAACCTTCATACTTGTGTCTGTGTCCTGATTGCTTAGGACCCAACTTCTCGTTACCTTAATTGATTATTGTCACTGAGAGTAGGACCCAACTGTCATATTTCAAATTTAAGGAAAATAATTATCCTGCTTGAATATTCTGCTACAGTATATCTTATGGATCCTTGTTATACAACCAATCGCAATTTCAAGGGAATCCTATGTATGCACCAAACCAAAAGTACACAGATAGTAAGTGGGTTTATCACATAAAGAAGCATTACTTACATAAAACAAAAAATACATTAAACTGAGAAAACTGATAACAATATGTAACTTGAGAGGTGTGACACCAGAGTGGAATAAGACATTTTCCATGTTTTCTTCATTAAGCAAGCACCGAAATTAGCATGATACAACAATAAATTTACCTCCAGAAACTGTCATACATTCTTATACAAAAATTCCTGGATATCTTTGTAAATATAATTAAACATTATTAAAGTGGAAAGGAAAATGTAGAAACATACTTTCAAAGTTCAGTGAAATAAAACTATATTAATATTTTAATCTTACATGTCTTAATTTTTTGTAATTAATGTTTACTTATTCAGAATGTGAAGAAAGTGCTTGACTGTAATTCTTTATACATGACAGTCAGGCATTTGATACAGTAAGGTATACAAAAATTTAACTCACTTCTTGGTTGGGTGCTGAGAAGTATGTCCAAGAGGGGAAATAAAATATTATTCCACAGTGTAAAGACTATATAAAGGCCTTCTGAAGAATTGGATGATCTACGTTACAACCTGCTGTGACTCCCAAAGTGTGAATTTTAAGAAGACATTTTTTCTCTGTAGCTTCAGGGGGTGAAGATGAATGCCCAGATGAAAGTATTGTTCTTTTTTATTTACTAACAACAAAGCCTTTTAAGATTTGAAACCATCTAGCTCCTGCTTCACAATATTTTAAAAGTATGTATTCAACTAATGACAGAGTTTTGGAATATTATTTATTCATGATGAAGTCCTAAGCCCAGTAGTTTCCTGAGGAATATAAAAGAATTTTTACCTTGTCATGTGTGTTAAATAACCAAGTATTACAAAAGGTTCCTAGGGAATAATTAAGCAGTAATAGAGCTTGTTGTAAAAACTGAATAAGGTCTATTCCTAAATTCCCTGCTTTTATTTTGATCAGAGGAGATAAACACTTTTCCAATCAATAGTAGTTCTCAAATTTATTGTTCAGAGACATATCAGTTACATTAGAACCATCACTTAGAAAAGTGGCATTTTAGGTGCTAAAACAGGCATAATGTTGTTTGACTAACATTTATGCAGTGCTTAGAAGAGATAAACAAATGATAAACGATAAAATGATCCTCATATATATAGAAATTGAATTGAATTAAATTGATATCAGTTAAATTTAGTGTGTGTGTGCAAATAAACACAAAATAAAAGTAATAATAGAATATTCACTTTTTCATTAGATTAAAATAATATTTGAAATGGGGTAGAGGATTGGAGTTGGGAGGCAGGTCTTATAATTTAAAATATGATGTTAAGAAGAGCTCGACAAGTGACCTTAACAGTTGAACACAGAGATGATAAATTAGGGGAAGAGGATATGAAAGTGGATAGAGTAATGTTGGGGAGAAAGGAAAGCCACTGGAGACCAGAGGGCAGAGCATGCCTGTATGGCAGGTGGAATTTAGGAGGTCAGTGTGTTAGAACAATGTGAAATCAGAAGTTGGTCCCTGTCTGGCACTCAATTCTTTTATGTCTTTTTTTGTTTCTTTGTATAGTGGCTGTGATTCCCTGCACTTTTGACTCAAATTCATAACTCTTTTATTCACTACTGAGTTTTATCTTTTCATCATGACAGCTATTTCTTCTGCAGATTACATTTCACTCTTAATGTTTCTATATGATATTAACTTGGCTGTTCTCACTGCCATATGCTTCCAGTTGCTATTTTTGTTTCTTTTTTGCATGGGCTTTTGTTGTTACTAATGTCAACACATGAAGATTTTTCCAAGTTCCGTTCTGCAGTATTACATCTTTTAAAAGTCATGCTGTCTTTAACTCATTTTGAGAGTATTTTAGCATGTGACTAAGATGTGTCCAATTAAATATAAATATAAATACAAATATAAATACACAATTATAAATATGCATTTACTCTTTCCCTTCCCTCCTTTGTCCCTCCCACTTCCCTAGTTACCCTGACTTTTTGCATATTTTCTTCCTATTTCACAATATCTACCATTCATTTGGTCCTTATTTACACTTTCAAATTCTCACATCAGAGAAATAATGCATTATCTACACAATTGTGTCTAATTTATTTCCCCTACGAGTATAGTTTTAAAGTGCATCTATTTACCTAGAGATGTCTCAAGTTTATCCTTCTTTATGCCAAAGTACTACTCTGCTGTATAAAAACCTCACATCGTCTTTATCCATTCATCAGTAATGGTCATCTGGGCTATCTCCAAGATTTGGCTGTTATGGACTGTGCTGCTATAAATATGGGAGTGCCTATATTGCTGTGATACGATGTTTTTAATTCTTTCAGAAAGATACCAAGAAGTGGAAAGCTATGCTGAATGGAACCTCTAATCCTAGTTTTATGAGTAATCTCTAAACTGCTTTTCAAAATGGTTACACCAGTCTACACTTCCACCAATAGTGGAGAAGGTTTCCTTTTTTCCCGTAGTCCCACCATCAATTGTTACTGGTTGATTTCTTGATAATAGCCAATATTTCTGGGAGTAAGATGGAATCTCAGTGTTGTTTCAATTTGAATTTCTTGAATGACCAATGATGTTGGATATTTTTTCATATATTTATTGCCATTTCTACTTCTTCATCTAAGAAGTGTGTATTTCAGGTGCTCATTTTTGGATTGGGTCTTTTAATCTGGAGAGTCTGATTTTTTGTTTTTTATATAGTCCAGATGGTAGTCTCTGGTGGACTGAAAACTGGTGATCAACTTAACATCCAGTTGAACAGAATCATGGTGATGCTGAGTATAGATGGCCCACCTGAGGATTGTTGACAACATAAAAGGGAGAACTAGAGAGGAAAAAGAAGTTGTTTGGTGCTGTTGGTTCTCCTTTTGCCATGAGTTCTCCTGGAGGAGTTTGTTGAGCTTCTTCCCTTCTTTTGCTGTTCTCATTGTCAGAGGAGCTTGTTGAGCTTGGGACCTTGTTGTTGCTGAGAATGGCTGTGGTTCACTTTGGGGGAGCTCTGGTTCTTACTTTGAGCATCACTTCCTGGCTCTAGAGGGGAAGATGGTTTGTTGTTTAATCTTCAGGAGAAGCTTGTCAAGCTGGCTTCCTGATATGAACTTGGCTGTTCTCATTATTGGAGGAGCTTGGGACCTCATTCTCATTGAAGATGGCTGTGGTAATTTTGAGGGGAGCTCTGGTTCTTACTTTGAGCATCACTTCCTGGCTCCAATGCAGAACTGTAAGCCCGCTGTCACAGATCCTTTACCCCACTGGCACAGACTTTCTAGCTTCTACCACTGACCCTGGGGCCTTCCCAGCACAGATGTTTTCCAGTGCATTAACATCTGCTCTGAAATAGACTTGCATGAGTCATTGTCATGGGCTATAAGCATCCATTTGGATTCATGGGAGGCATTGTCACAGGCTCTTGGTCTTCATCTGAACTCATGCAGGTTATTGCCCTGGGATCCAGACCCTTGGCTGGATTTTCTAGCTCTTTAACGTGTGTATTTGACTCTGGGTGACTACCATAAAACAATACTATAAATTATGTATCCTGTATTGTCTTGTTCTCCTTATAAACCCTGACTAAAACATGTCCTTTTGTCTGAGGAACAGATATCAAAAGTTTTTCCAATTTCGTGGGTAGTTTCTTCACTCTGTTGGGAGTTTCTCTTGCTGTGCAAAAGTTTTTTTTAATAAAGTGAGATCACAGTTGCTAAGGCTTTGTGATAGTTCCTGTATGTGCAGTTGAGGTTTTGCTCATAAAGTTTGCCTATACCAGTCTTCAAGAGTTCTCCCTATTTAATTGTCCAAGAGATTTTGTGTTTCTACTTTAATATTAAAGTGTTTGATCTCTTTCAATTTTATTTTAGTGCATGGTGAAACATGGGTCTAGTTTTGGACTTGGAAATGCAGAAAGTCAGTCTTTCCAGCATTATTTAATGAAAGAGGTTATCTTTCTTCCAATGAACATAGTTGGGACCTTTGTCAAAGATAAAGTGGCTGAGTGTGTTTGGAGTTGTGTCTATATATTCTAATCTATTCCACTGATCCTCAGGTCTGGGTGTTTGCTTTTTTGTTTGCAAGTACCATGCTGTTTTCATCAGAGTAGCTCTGTTGTATAATTTGAAGTCAGGAATTGTGATGCCACCTGCTTTGCCTTTGTTGCCCAGAATTGCATTTGCTATTCTAGGTCTCTTCTGGTTTCAAATGAATGTTAGAATTATTTTCTCTAACTTTGTGAGTTAGGCTGTTGGGATTTATATTGAGATTGCATTAAATCTGTGTAAAAGTTTTGGAAATATGGTGATGTTCAGTATATCAGCTATTCCTACCCAAGAGCAAGGGATATCATTCCATTTTCTGATATCCTCTTCAATCTCCTTTTTCAGGGTACCACAGTTTTTGATGTAGAGGTCTTTTACTTCCTTCATTAGATTGATTCCTAGGTATTTCATTTTATGGGTTGCTATTGTGAAAGGTGCTGTTTCCCTAATTTCTATCTCAGTGAGTTTGAATACAGGAACACTATTGATTTTCAGTGTTGATTTTGTAACCCCTATGAATTTGATTATAAATCTAGAAATCTTTTGGTAGATGTTTTGGAGTCTTCTATGTCAAGTATCATGTCATTCCCAAATAATGATAATTTAACTTTTTTTTCTATCTTTATTCCTTTTATTTCTTTCTCTGGTCTAATTCTTTTGGCTAATATTAAAAGAACTATGTTGAGTAAGAGTGGTGACAGTGAACATTCTTGTTTTATTCCTGATTTTAGAATGAAAGCTTTGTTTTTACCCATTCATTATGATTTGGCTTTTGGTTTGTTATAGATGGCTTTATAGGAATGAGGTAATTACAACCTATTCCAGTTTTCTGTAGGGTTTTTAGCATGTATGTGTGTTTATCAGTGTTCATTAGGTCTTCTCTGAATTTCAAGTAGAATTCAACAGTGAATCCATTAGGGCCTGTACTTTTCTTTGTTGGTAAGCTTTGAATTATGTCATCTGTTTCATTGACTCATATTGTGTTATTTAGAATTTGTATATCTTTTTGATTCAGCTTTGGTGATTTATATGTATCTAGGAATCTGTCTATTTTTTCTCATTTTCCATCTTATTAGAATTTAATTTCTCAAAGTAGGTATAGATGATAGTCTGGACTTCTTCAGGAATCTCTTGTGATTTCATCTTTAATAGCATGAATTTGATTCTTATCTTTCCTTTTTTATAAGGTTAGTTAAGGATTTTTCATTTTATTTTTTCAAAAAAGCAACTCTGGTACATTGATTCTTTGTATTGTTTCCAACAATTCTTTGTATTTTTTCCATTGCATTAACATCTGCTCTGATTTTTGTAATTTTTCTCTCATGTGAACTTGGGGCTCAGGTTGCTTTTCTTTTTCAAGAACCTAGAGGTTCAACATTGATTTGTTTATTTGAGCTCACTCACTTTTCTTTTTATGGGTATTCTCCACTATGAATTTCTTCCTTAGGTTTGTTTTCATTGTGTCTCATAAATTCTGGGATGTTGTATTGGCATTATCATTTAATTTGTAGAAACTGTCCATATTCTTCTTTAATTTTATCTGTGACCCATTAGATTTTCAAGAGGTTGTTATTTAATTTCCCTGTGTTTAAGAAGTTATTGTGGTTTCTTTTGGCATTGATTTGCAGTTTCATTGCACTGTGGTCTGATAATATGCATGGGATAATTTCAATTCCTGTGCATTTATTTAAGCATGTTTTATGAGATAGTGCATTCCATTTGCAACATGTATTCTGAAGTTGTGGGGTAACACTACGTAGGCATCTACTAAGTCCATTTGTTCAAATGTTATGTTCAATTCTAATATTTCATTGTTTTTTTTTTTGTCTAGTTGGTCTGTATATTTGTAACAATGGGGCATTAAGGCCTCCCATTACAATTATATTAGTGTTTATTTGACTGTTAATGTCCATTAATGTTTGTTTTATGTAGTTGCATGCACTGGTATTTGGTGCATATAGATTATGGTTGTTATCTCTTCTTCTTGGATTGTTCCCTTAACAAGGATGCAGTGACCTTCTTTGTGTCTCTAGTCAGTCTTGGTTTGAAATCCACTTTGTCTGCAAATAGAATAGCTACTCCTGCTTTTTATTTGATTCCTGTCATGTGGATTATTGTTTTCCATCCTTTGACTTTCAGTCTATGAGTTCATTTTGGAATTGAATGTGTTTCTCATTCGCAGCATGTTATATTGGATCTTGTTTCTAGATCTATTCTTCCAGTTTTTTTTTTTTTTGGATTGGTAAATTTAGACTGTTAACCATGATGTTTATAACTGATATGTATTTACTTATCACTGTTATATTAATTTCCAGCTTTTTGGCTTCCCTTTTTTCTCTTTCGGTTTAATTGTTTGACTTGCCTGGTGGATTCATTCTGTTGGGGGTTTATGTAGTAGTAATCCTTGTTATTTCTTTCTAGAATGTTTTTCAGAACATTCTGGAGGTGTCTCTTTAGTGTTCATGAATTTCCTCAGGTGTTCCTTGTCATGAAGTGTCCTACATCTCCATTGATTTTTAAAGATAGTGTTGTGAGGTACCTCAATCTCAGTTGGAAGCTGCTTTCTTTTAGGACTTGAAATACTTCACTCTAAGCTCTCCATGAGTTGAGAGTTTGTGTTGCCTTTGGTGAGCCTGAGGTCTGGGGTTTTATCTTGTTTAAGTGTGATTTTCTATTTCTTTTTAGTTTAATTCCTAGGTTGATACCTGTAAATTGTCTGTGGTGTTTATTGCTAGCTTATTGCTAGTATTTAGAGCACTTAGGAAATGACTACTTCTCTGTGATGTCTTTCAGGTGCGGCTGGATTTGGGTTTAGAGTCCATTGCAACATCCTACCTTTTTATTGTGAATAAGAAGTTGCTGCCTACTTGGCAGCTTTATGGTAGGGTAGTGGATAATTCTAGTGAGTCTGCACATTTATTTCCACTGAAGTTCAGGTTGGTTTCTTGCTATGAGGGTGGAACGAGAATTGTTCAGCCTGTGGTAGTCCATGTACCTCCTGTAGGGTTGAACTCACCTGGGAGGCACTAAGTTGAGCCAGCAACTACACTGAGTTCTGAGTTCAGTTAACCCCTCTCCAAGATGGTTCCCAGTCCATTGCCCTCTCCTGTGGGAAGTCAGAGCCCAGATAACTCACTAGCCACTGCAGTCTGCTGAATCCTCTGCTCTGTTCCACTAGCAGGAACTCCATGGATGCCTCTGGAGTAGCAAGTAGTCCTTATGTGTCTGTAGATTTTAACTTCCCCTTCCACACAGCGAGTTCAGGCTCAAGGAGAAAGCACCATCAACCTCCTCCTTCTTTGTTGAAGTTTCTCTCTTTGTTCTATCCATGTGCTTCAATTTTCACTTTATATCCTTCCTAGATCCTGGGGCCCAGTTCCCACCTTCTTCTTTTCCTCACATTGCTATACTTCAGTGGAAGGACACCAAATCTCAGAGAGGCTCTTTCTCTGGTACTCATCACACCACCATCTTCCCTGGAGTTCCTTGAGCGTATTTAGAATTTTGAAGCCAATGGACAATTAGAAAAAGGACACAGTGAGGTGCAGAGACTGTTTGAGCTCTGACTGCAGTCAGGGTGCTGCTAGTCAACCCTTGCTCTGTATCTGTGTCTTTCTCTTCTGATCTGTTTGGAAGCCTAGAAATCCAGTTCTAGTCCTCACATTCTGAACAATTGACAGTTGCTTACCTGGTCAGAGTGGAGAAGTCTACCCTTCCTGCCTGCTGGCCTGTCCTTTTTTTTCTCTTAATTGATGAAGGAGCAGGGAGGCTTTTCTAGTTAATGTAGGCAAAAAGAGATCTTGCTTTTTTTTTTCTTTCTTTTTCTGAGATAGAGTCTTACTGTGTAGCCCAGGCAAAATTGCCTCAAATGCCTATATTTGCATTTAAATATTCAGTTTTTGGGCCATGGATATAGATCAGTGGCAAAGCACCTGCCTAGCAAGTGCGAGGTTGTGGAGTTCAATTTTCAGTACAATCAATCAATCAACCAATCAATATTCAGTTTTCTCAATAGTATTTGTAGCAATTAGCCCATCAATGTTGTGTATTTATGGTATCCTGCTTTATGATCAGTTGACCATATGTGAGTGCTCCATTAGTGTAGTTATTATTCTTAACTAGCTTTTATTTTAGTTTCTAAAAAAACTTTCGCTATTTGGGGTCTTGTAGGTTTATATGAAATGTAATAATTTTTTCTAATGTAGAATAGCTATTGGGGATTTTGACAGAGTTCTCTAAGTATGTGCATTATCTTTGATTCTACAGATATTTAAAATATTTTCTGTCAATTCAAGATTATGGGATGTCTTTTAATTTGTTTATGTTTTTCTGAATTCCTTTCTTCAATATATTACAGGTTTCAAATTAAAAGTCTTTTTCATCCTCAATTATGTTTCTTCTTCAGTGTTTTATTTTTTTGGTGATGTCGCAAATGGAACAGTTTTCTTAATTACCTTTATGAAGTGTATGTTGCTAGTGTTAAGAAATGAAACAATTTTTTGTTTTTATTTTGGATACTGCAACATTTGTGATTTTTTTGAATTTTATCTTCTCCTTCTCCTTTTCCTCCTTTTTCTCCTTTTCTCCTCCTCCTCCTCCTTTTCCTTCTTTAATGTGGAATACTTGGAGTTTCCACACATGAAATCATTTCAACTGAAAACAGAGATAATTTTATTTCTTCTTTTCAAATGTGGACGCATTTTCTTTTCCTTGATTTATGTGTTTGCTAGGACTCTCATATGTTGAATAAAAATGGTGAGAGTGGGCACCTCGGATGTTTTTCTTCATTGGTGTATGACTTTAGATGAGTGCTTGTGGCAAGTATGTTTGTGTTTTTACTTTCCTTCTACACATAGTTGAGAGTTTTTTCATTAAAGTGGATTATTTTCAGAGACCTATCTGTATCTATTAAACTAATCATATGATTTTATTGTTTATACTGTTCATGTAGTGTATTAAATTAATTGATTTTGATATCAGATATGAATTTTCCTCTTATAATTGCTTTCATTGTGTCCCACGTATTCTGGTGTGTGTGTGTTTCTCTCTCTCTCTCTCTATCTCTCTCTCTCTCTCTTTCTCTCTCTCTCTATGTATGCTATTTTGGTGGTCATGAATTCCTTTAGGTGTTATTTATCAGTAGAATGTACAATTTTGGAACTTTATTTGCAGGATGTATCAGTCTGGATTTTAAGATGTTTACTTTTAGGGCTTAATGAACTTCACTCCAGGATTTTCTGTGCTTTAAGGTTTGTTTTGAGAAGTCTATTATAATTTTCATGAGTTTAAAATTGAAGTGATTCATTGCTTTTTTAAAACAACTTTTTAGATTATTTTCTTGTGTGGAACTTTTGGAATGTTGACTATGATGTGCCCTGGAAAAGTTAATTTCTAGTCATGGCTACTTGGGCTATTTTAGACATCACTTATCTTTGTGTTAAATTCATTTCTTTTATTTGTAATACTGCTAATTATTTTAGTTACTTGTTTATTTTATGCCATGTTTGCTGTCTTCTTTCTCATTAATTTCGCTTAATCTTAGTTTGATTGTTTGGGCATTATTTAGGAAATACTGAATTCAGTTGCCATGTTTTATTGTTTTTTCTAAAGTTATCTGCCACTAATTGGTCACTGACATCTGCTTTGTCTTTAATTCTGACATACAGTCTTTACATTGGTCACTTCTGTTCCCCATATTGTGACAGACTCCCCGTACTGTGACTTCTTTTTAAGTAAAAAAAAATCCTCCTAGTATATTTATTGAAGGTAAAATCCTTTCTCCACTTAATTGCTTTTGCATCTTTGCCAGAAATCAATTGTCTGTTTTGTAGGTATTTATTTTGGGACTTCATATTGGTGGTTTGTTTATTTTGATATCAATGCTGTTTTGTCAAGATTGGTGTAACTTTGTGATAAGTTGTGGGATTGGGGATGGTTGGAGCTCCAATTGTGCTTCATTATCAAAGTTATTTAGACTATTCTAAGTCTTTTGTATTTCTATAGAAATGTAAGAATCAAAATGTCAATTTTTATAAAAAATGATGTTGGTATTTTGGTAAGGGATTGTATTTTCTGATTTTTATTACTTTCTTCTATTTTTTCTTGGTTTTATTCTGTCTTTCATTTCTAATTTCTTGAGGAAAGATATGAGGGTATTTCATAACTTTCTTCTTTTCTAATAAATGTATTTGATGTTAAAAAAATCAAAATAAAAAATATAAGCAACAACACAAAACCAAATCCTCAAAGAGGCCAGAGAAAAGAGAAAAGACAGGAAGGCTACCCTCCTGGGTAGGCCTGGTGTTGTGGGTAGGCCACACCAGAACATAGGCCCCTGGTCAGCAGGCCCTGTCCACTCTAAATGGCACGCAGTGCACTGACTCCATGGGAACTGACTGACTCTCTGACTTTGAATGAGTGAATTCTTTCCAAGACCTGCAGTCTTGGAATCCACATAATGATGATTTTCTCCAGCTTTATGGACTATGGTTTTTGAGGTGCCCTCCCTGAACTAGAAATCCCTCTGTCTATTTACCTTAGACTGTGGTTACCAGTGAAGTGAAGGAGTGTCCTGCTAATGTTGGTAGATAGGAAAAGTGATCAGATCTGTGGTGTCTGCTGCATGTATGCCACATGTACAGGATTCAAATGGATTAATTGAATTTAAAGTTGATATTTACAGAGTCTGGTTGTTTCCTTTTTTCATCATGCATTGTCCTTATCAGGATCCAGTCAGTTGGTTAGGCTGCTGTTCTGCTGCCTCAGCTTGGAGTTGGTGGATGTCCATGCTGTGTGATCATTGGCATGATTCTTTGCTTTAGTGGGCAGATAAAACTCTTTAAGATGTATTCATAGACAAGGGCTTTCAGAAGAACCCCAGATGCACAAGAAATAGTACTAATCTGGTATAGAATCAGACATTTGGCTGTAGCATCAAATGGACCACATGGGAAAGTGATGCCAAGGCAAAGCTAAAGATATAAGAAATTTATTAAGGGAAGTATCTATGATAGATAGGAAGGAAAGAAACTAGGAGTATACAGGGACAACTTTTTGACCAAAATGAGAGAAGTCTGACTCCTATAGAATGGGAAAAAAAGAAAGAAAATTGTTTAAGAAAAAATACTGAGACTGTGGAGTAGATCTGAGAATGCCTTATCCAGCCCATTTTGGCTCAAAAACTTATGCATTTGACTAGGTTTAACAACTTCATCATCAAGGTCTGCTAGTATCTACCTGTGGTAAGAACATGGTCTTTGAATGCTGTGATGGATCAGAAATGTACTGATCTGAAAGCTCCAAGATAACTAATCTCATAGCTTACCAGCACATCATTGTTTGAAGGAAGGTCTTAGAAACGTAGAAATGATCTAATGCCACTACTCATGAAACTTTAATAAAATTTAAATTACAACAATATTCCCAAATTTACTCTTGGAAGCAAACTTTAACCAGATTAAAAAAAAAAAAAAACAGAGAAGAATCCAAACAAAACAGACAACTAAAAATCAATTTTCTTAATGAACATAGTTGCAAAAATCCTCAATAAGATACTGGCAAACAAATTGCAGTAATTCATCAAAAGATTATACAACAGGATCAAGTAGGATCCATTCCAAGTATTCAGGTATAGCTCAACATATGCAAATAAATAAGTGTAATATATCATGTCAACATAGCGAAATACAAAAATCACATGATCATTTCACTAGATGCAGAAAAAGCATTTGACAAAGTAAAACAACCATTCGTGATAAAAAAAAACCCTACATAAAATTGAAATAAATGGTCTTATCTCAATCTGATAAAAGCCATATATGACAAACCAACAGCCAACATCACTTTAAATGGTCAAAAACTGAAACTTTCAGCCAGGCATGGTGATGCACACCTTTAATTCCAGCACTCAGGAGGCTGAGGTAGGTGGAGCATTGTGAGTTCGAGGCTGGCTTGGGCTACAACATGAGCAAGGCCAACCTGAACTTTATAGTGTGACTCTGCATCAAAAAAATAGGGCCAGGAGTTTGGCTCAGTGGCCTAAGCACCTCCCTCCCAGGGAAAGGTGCAAAAAAAATTCTGAGCAGGTCAACACCTGTTAGATTTTATGCTAAATCTAGCATATTTAGCGAGACTGCATTGTTACTTACCTTTTATTATTTGTCTCCTCTGTGTAGAAGAAACTATGATGTTGACCTGCCAAACATTTAAACTTTAGCTATCAAAAAACCCAAACCAAATTTAAAGGAAAATGTCTAGTATTAGGGACATAACCATAGGTCCCATTCCCAGCAATGAAATTTTTAAAAAGTTTCTAGTCAATTTAGCCTGGATTGGCTGCTGTGAACCAAAGTACAACATTGTGTGGTTATGGCACCAGGCTCCTTGCACTGCTAACCAACAACCACAACCACCTTTTGGGAGATTGGTTTACTTATTACTCAACTCCCAAAATGTTGAAATAGACTATGTAAGGCAGGCTGCATCATGCACAGAGTAAAAAGGATATATTCTCTCAAACTTTAATCTTTCCTCACAATTTGATGAAGAAGAAATCTCTGTGTCTAACTTGTTTTGGTCCACTCTCCACAGTCATTCCAGAAATTTCTTAGGACAACAGTTTCTTCCCCTAGCTTCTTACATTGTTTTAAATGAGAGGACTAACTCACTTGCCGCACTGGGGTAATTGTTCTCCAGAAAATACTAAATAATAAGGATAATTGTTCACATTGAGATGAGTAGCTGTGTGTATCAGAAACATGCCCAAATTTAGAGTCAAGAGTTTTCTTTGTCAATCACTTTAAATTAGTACTCTCTCAGTGTTCTAGTTAAAAAATGGGCACAATAAAATGTTTTGAAAAGATTTTGGAAGTAGTTTGACCAGTGTCTGGTCACTAAAAGTTTAGGAAATAACATTGGTGGTAGATGCTATTACATTCTGCTATTATTTTTTTATTCTTCTGAACACTGCATCATATTATTACCTACATTAGGAAAGGAACCCCAAACTGAAGCTTTCAGAGTTTCTTTTTAATTTTCTTGGCAGTAATAATCTTTTTGGTAAAATTAGAGTGAAGAGAAAGGTGGCAATTGTGATGAGAATTCTTGAATTTATTTGAGAAGCATGGACGGGTTATAAGCAATGCCTGTTTCTACTGATCCTTGAGGATCAATTTATTGCTTCTAAAAGAACAGTGTCAACAGACATTCTGTGCTTGTTATCACTTCCCTTGGGGTATGCCTCAATTTTTGTTATTTCTGTGCAAGTTGATATAGCACCTTCTACATGCTTCAAACAAGTCATTGGTGGAATGAAATATTAAATAAAAACTATTTCATTAATTAATCAACCACTGAGTAATGCTACATAACTCACTTTAATTGTAGCCAAAGAATAAACTTGTAAGCCTGAGGAAAGTAAAAGCAGCTGTAAATGTCCCTAACACATTTGATATTCACAGTGGGACCTAGGAGTTATTCAAGACAGCATGATACAGCTAGTAGCGTGATTCTTTCATTGCCCAGATCTCACAGAATACCTCAGTCAAAGACTGAGACCATAACAAAAGGAGATAAAACAAACCTATTTAGTAATTTTGCTTAAGCACAGGCAAAAAAAAAAAGTCACTGTACTACCCATAAAATACCAAACATTCTCTTATCTTGGCTAAAATGATTAACCAATACTTTTGGGGAGGCAAATTACCACTTTCTCTCTTTGTTCTAAAAGTAAGATTTTTAAGATATCTAGTTTTGAATTAGGTATCTGTATTCCTCTTTATCTCTTTTTTAGTTCTTCCTTCTTTATATCTTTTCTGTACTTCCTTTGTCCTTTTCTCATTTCTGGAATTGCTCTTAAAATACACTGTACTTTTAAAATGTTTTGTGGTGGTATAATTGATATGCAATAAGCCATATATAAAGTGTATAACTCGAAAAATTTTGACTCATAAGCACTATGAAACTATCACCATAATAAATACAAGAAACAGTCCTCATCCCCAAAGTTATCTCAAGACCTTTGTAGTCTCTCTTTCTCTTTCTCTTTCTCCTCTTTTTCTCTTTCTCTCTCGCTTTCTCTCTCTCTCTTTCTCTTTCTCTCTTTCTCTTTTCCTTTCCCTTTCCCTTTCTCTTTCTCTTTCTCTTTTTTTCTCTTTCTCTTTCTCTTTCTCTTTCTCTTTCTCTTTCTCTTTCTCTCTCTTTCTCTTTCACTCTCTCTGTGTTTCCCTTTCCCTTTCCCTTTCTCTTTCCTTTTCCCTTTCCCTTTCCCTTTCCCTTTCCCTTTCCCTTTCCCTTTCCCTTTCCCTTTCTCTTTCTCCTATTTGAGAACACCTCTGTGAGGGAGCTCTGCTATTCCTCTCACTGGGTGAGTTTGCAGTTCCCACAGCTTAGGTGAAACAAGTCAGACAAAGCAAAGACTGATACTGAATGCTCTTGTTTATGTGTAGAAGCCATAAAAAGATCCTACTGACAGAGAAGGTAGGCTAGTGATTCTCAGAATGGGTGTGGTGTGAGGAGAGAATGAGAGGCCCAATAGTGCAGTTGGACCGGAGAATTAACTTCTAAAGTTTGTTAGCACAGTATGATAATTTTGATTAATAAGAATTATTTAAATATTTCAAAATAGATAATAGAGGAAATTTTAAATATTTGCAGCACAAAGAAATATGTCTGAGATCAAAGATATGCCAATTATCCTGATTTAATAATTATACAATAGATACATATATTGAAATACTGTACTTCAATCCATATATATGTGCAATCATGTGATGTTTGTATTTTTTAAAGTCATAAGAATATATAATTGGAATTATACCATGTACTTGTTGTTTTATTCTGGCTTCTTCCACACAGCATAATTATTAGGAAGTTTATCCAAGTTGTTGCAGGTATCACTGTTCCATTCCTTTTTATTGCACTGTATAAGTACCTATAAACATGTTCATCCTTTCACCAGTTGGTAGATGTTTGTATTTTTTGATTCCTAATTTTGGGCTATTATAAATAAACCTGCTAGGGATATTTGTGTCCAAGCTTTGTGTGGCATATGATTTTTCTCTCAAGTATATAGCTAGAGGTGAAAAGACTCTGTCTATTGATGGATGCATGCTTAATTTTTTCATGAAACTTCCAAGCTATCTTCCAAACGTACTGTTTTACACCCTTTGAGCACTGTACAAGAGTTCAACACCTTTATGCCATCAACATTTGTACAGCGGGCCTTTAAAATTTTGGTCTTTCTTGTATGAGTGTAGGAGTATCTCACTGAATTTTTGATTTGCGTTTCCTGATTGACTAATGACTTTGATACATGTTTTCATTTGCTTACTTGGCATACTAATATCTTCTATGAATGTCTGCTCAGATCTGCCCATTCTTAATTGAACCATTTGTCTTTAGCTGTTGCATAGATTTAAGGTATACCTCATGTTATTTTGATATGTGCATATATTTAAGTTATATAGCCAAATAACACATCTTATGCACTTTTTATTATAATAGCTACTAAAATCTTTTCTTTTAGAAAATTTCCAATAGTCAATAAAATATTAACTAAAGTGCATAACGTTTTCCCTTTGTACTTACTCCCTATCAGCTTCCTAACTACCATTCTACTCCATTTTCTATGTATTCCATCTGTTTTTTCGATATCACACAAAGAAGAGATCATGCAGTCATTTTCTTTCTATATCTGGTTTATTTCATTTGGCACAATGACATCCAAGTTCATTCACTTTGTTGTAATGGCAAGAACCCTGTTTTTTAAGAGAATTATATGCACACTTTCCCAGTCATTTCTGTCATTACTGAGACAAAATACCTAACCCAGCATTTTAAAGGAGGACATGTCAATTTTGGATTATAGTTTAGAAGTAGTAGGATCACTCCTCAGCAGGATCAACTATAGGACCCATGTGGATGAATGGCCTGGGAGGAAGAAAACTGAACAACATCAAGACAGCCAAGAAGCAGAGAGGAAGGGGAAGAACCAGGAAAGAAGACCTAACTTCCAGGTAATAGCCCCATGGACATGAGCCTCTGATCAGGCCCCACCTCCTAACACCAAAGTCACCCCCATCATTCAATCACTTTCCAAAGCCCTACCTATGAGCCCATGAGGTCTTTGAGAGATATTCTCCACCCTGATCATCACACACACAAAACACACACATACACGCACACACACATGCACACACACCCACACACACTGCTTTTTTTGGCTATTGTGAATAATAATGCAATAAATGTGAGTGGGAAGATACATCTCTATAAGGCACTATTTTCTCATTATTTAATTTCAAGCATTTTTTATGTATTCTGAATGTAAGACATTCAACAGATGTATGCTTGGTTGAATTTTTTTTCCCTGTATGACTTGTCTTTTCATTTTAACAGTATCTTTCCAAGAGGAGATATGTTTAATTTTCATGAACTCCAATTTGTTCCATTATGAATAATACTTTTATTCTAGTATTTGAAATGTTTTTTTACCTGAACCAGGGTCACAAGAATGTTCCCATTTGTTTTCTTCTGAAGGAAGAATAACTTCAGATATATGATTCATTTTTTAATATTTTATGCAATTTTATTTTTAAACAGTTTTATTAGTGTATGATTGTGATAAATAACAAACACATTGCAGGGCATTACTATATATATATATATATATATATATATATATATATATATATATCTCACATCTTGATCCTGATTCTTTCCCATCACCCCCACACTCTTGTTTAGATACAGGAAATCCACTCTCTACTGGTCATCTAAGACACTGTAATTTCCCTCAAACATTAGCTCTAGACCTAAAAAAAAAAGCTCCACAAAATGTCCTTGTCATGATTCAATAACATAAAATTAATCAACTGTACACAAATAAGATTAAACACTTCTAATTCCCTTGAAAGGTATTCAATGTATAATAATTAGTTCTAAAAAGTCTTTAAATACTTCTTCCTTATGCTTTATAAATGGCAAGCTGCAAGCTTGTCTTCTAACTTCTCATTTTTTTATTAGAAGTCTACATTTTTGAACTGTCCTTTATAAGCAAGTCAGGCTTTAATTTAAAAAAAATTATTGATATGATGGTATTTTCTAAATTTGACTGACTTTTAATCATTCTTTTGCTGTTTTTTTCTTGTTTTACTTTTCTTTTTTAACCCTTTTTATCAATAGGTGTGTATGATATACATTTTTGAGTATTTTGTAAGGCTTTGAAATATTAAAGTTCAAATATTTTGATATGAATATACAATTATTCCAACACCACTTAATAAAACTACCAGTCATTATACACTGAATTGCTTTTGCAATTTGTTGAAAATTAGCTGTCTGTATATATAGCTATATTTCTAGATTCTCTGTTCTGTTGTTTTATTTCTGTAATTTACTATCAATGCCTTTTTGTCAGATCTTTGATGCATCAAAGTAAAATCTAAAAAAAAAAAAGTAGTCGTAAGTAATGAGCAAAGTGATTTCAAGTTGAGAAGAGCTCATGAAAGTGGCTGAATTCCTATTCAGGTTTCCTGTTACTATATCGTACTGAGAAGATTCCCCAGGACATCATATAAAACTGGTCCAGATGGCTCTAGATTCTGATCTTGTCTACATTTTCTGCTCCATATGCCATTTCCCTTCTTGATTGTCAAAATTAAATGCTTATCTTAGAATGTAAGTGTTGCAAAAGGAAAGACTTTACCTTCTGCATTGTGCAATTCCATTGCATGTCAATGAGGTAAACAGACGTTTGTTGAATGAATGAATGAATGAATGACAAATATCAATCCCAGGTATCAATTACCTAGTTTATTTTGACCAGATAGTTGGACAAAATCACCCAACACAATCATGAAATTCCACTGCATCTGTCTTCATTGTGACATTTTAGAATCACTGGCATTGTTCTGTCTACTTTTATGATGGGCTATGTGCTCAATTTGACTTCCTTCTCTTGAAATTAACGCAAAAAACTAGTGGTTCCACATAACAATCTCCTTTTGAAATGTAAAGGTACAGGTACTTAAATTATCCTGCATAGTTAGGAAAAGATAAAATGTAATTTATTTATTACTTCATGAATGGAAGACTTGAAAGTTGAGATAGGAACATAAACTACTACTGTTACAACATGAGTGCTTGTATGATCTATGGAGCTCATGGTAACTTCTTTCTGTACCCTCAACTAAAAAAGTTTTTTTGCTTTTGCTTAATACTGCATACTTACTCAAAAATATGCTCTATTAGATCGGTCTATGGATTGGCACGGGGCAGATGAATCAGATTCAACTGGGTGAAATGGAAATTATGATTTCCAGAGTTGACTACAAAGAGTTTGATTTAGGCAATTTAGAGAAAGATTTAGGAAATTGTCCTTTAAAAATACTTTCCAAATATTTATAAAACAGACAAGTTGGAAAGATAGTGATATAGACTGTTACAAATCACTTTAGTGTGAAATAAAAATTTGGCTCAGTAATGATTTGCTGATGAGCACAAATTAACTTTTACCTAAACTAAAAAAAAAACACAAGGGTGTGTGTGTTTGCACATGTGCGTGTGCATGTGCATGTGAATATTCTATTGTTCAGCTAGGAGAAAAGATCTTAGGCCAGAAAAGCAAAGTGTAGAATGAGTGGACCTTACTAGAGGTTCAGTATTAAGTAAGTGACATCAGATAAATGGGCGGAGAGTTATTAAAGGTGGGAGAAGGAAAAACAGTACAAATAGAGACAACCCGATCTTTTAATTCAAATTATCAACTATCACATTCTAACTGGCAAGCAAGGTCTGCTCTAATTGAGATATTATTTTCCAGTACTTCAAAGTCAGAAATAGCATTTTTGGAGTGCATATCTTTAAGTAACAAATACAGACTTAATTTTAACTGGCAGAATATGGCTAAAAGAAGCAAGGGTAAACATGATCTTTTCAGGAGCGCTCATTAACTTTGACTAATTTTTGTGCACACATGAATTTTTCTCAAGGCAGCTTTCATGTCCTTGTTCTGGAGACTGTAGATCAGTGGGTTTACAAGTGGGGTCACTGAGGAGTAGATAAAGGTTACAACCTTCTGTGTCCCTGCTGGATTTCCAGAGTTTGGGCTGGTGTACACCACCAAGATGGTTCCATAGAACAGAGACACCACAACTAGATGGGAGCCACAGGTGGAGAAGGCTTTACGTCTGCAAGCTCCTGAGGGCACACAAAACACTGCTCTGAGAACTAGGGTGTAGGATGTGAGGATGGAAAAGAAGGTGATGAAAACAATGAATGAGCTCAATAAAGAATAGCAAAGCTCAATTCCAGGTGCAGAGATGCAGGACAGGGCCAGAAGAGGACCAGGGTCACAGACAAAGTGGTCAATGGTATTTAGACCACAAAAGGGGAGTTGAGTGATAAAATAGACAGGGAGTGGATAACAGAGGAAGGCTGTCACCTAGCAGAGGACAACCAATTTTATGCAGAGATGACTGTTCATGATGGTAGGGTAGTAGAGAGGCTGGCAGATGGCCAAGTATCGGTCAAAAGCCGTGAGAGGCAGTAGGAATGTCTTAGCAGTGCCCAAGGAGAAGAAGTAGAATTGGAGGAAGCAGGCTATAAAAGAGATGGTTTTAGACTCAGAAAGGAAGTTTGGTAACATATTGGGAACAGTGGTATTGATGTAACAGATCTCCAAGAATGAGAAGTTGTTCTGTAGGAGATACATAGGGGTACAGAGCCCATGGTCCACCTTCACTGCACACACGATGGCCCCATTTGCCATCAGTGTCAGGATGTAGGACACAGAGAACAGCAAGAAGAGGAGGATCTGAATCTCTCCGGAGCAGGGAAAACTCAGGAGTATGAACTCAGTCACTATATTACCTCTTGACTCATTCATGGCTTCCTAAAATATACAGAAGACAAAAATGAAAATGACACAAGTGACCTTATCTCCTAAACCTGAAGAATAATTCCTTTTAAAAATATTCCTAAATTCCTCAGTTTACATCATTCTATTAAGTAAATAAGTATACTACCGAAGACTATCAAACTTTGAGAATGCTTTATATGATCAGACTCTGAATTTCTGCATTGTGTCTCGTACTCTTTCAGAATTTTCTCACAAAGTCAGACTCTTAGGCAATAAGCTCTTTGAATAAGCTCCAATAACCTGCAGTAAGCTCCAATAACCTGGAGAAGGTTAATGACAGTCCTTCTAAATGTGTGTAAAGAGATATGAAATTCATGCATTTGTATCTATAAAATCAAGTATAAAAATATTTCATATTGAATATGTAATATTTCATTTCTGTAGATCTTTTCACTCAAATACCCAGAAAAAGGAAGAAAGAAAATGGTAACAACACAGAGAAAATTTCATGGATCTCATTTTTTTCTAGATCAGTGTTGGACTTATCAGTATTCACATCTTAACATAATCCAGATAAAAAATGTCTACAGTGACATCCTATTTTCAGTATTCATCAAACCTTGTTAACTCAGGAAAGCTTCAGCTGTCTTGACATATTGCAATTGGACTTCAGTTGGATCTATTTGTACCAATTGGGCTATAAAACATTTGCAAATCTTAGTCTGTGCAAAGTCTACATAGAGACAGCAATAACTGAGCGATGGATTGGGACTTTATTTTATTATTTTTGAGCCTGCAGTCTCAGAACTCTTTTGTGGTTTATTAATGGATGTAGAGGCTTAGCAATGTTAGTTGCCCTGAAGCAGAGAGCCCTGGGTGCCGAGGCCAAAGTAGGAGCAATAATCTTTCAAGGTAAGGATCCCTCTTATTCCTTTACCTTCACTTTTACTTGAATCCCATCATTGATCAGAGAGTTGGCATTGTTTGGAAAACAAAGGAAAAGGAGAATCTCCCTCCATTAATTTACTAGAGTTTTTTTTTTTTTTTGGACACTCTCTGACTTCCACTGTGAGAAAAGCAAAAATAAATCAATATAGTTACCTAAGGTTTTTATTGCTAGTGATTTGACCTTAATTTGCTCATTTATTTTCTTGATCTAGTCTGTTAATATGGGACAGCCATATTTTGGGACTAACTAACCCAAAATGAAAATGATGAAATAATAACATTCAAACAAATAAAAGTATAAGAATCACAGACACTTTTAAAATATCAATTCTAGATAAAATTACTTATTAATATATTAATTACAAAAAGATACTTTTCAAGTCCCATCATGTGATACCTTTAAGGATGATTGCAAGTGCTGCATAGAACAGAAAGGATTCAGAAAATTTTGCCTGCCACATCACTCCAAGTTTCTTTTAAAGCCTTTCAATATAGCCTCTTTGGCATAGAACAGTTGGGAATACAGATTTTCAGAACGCCCCCGAAGGAAGCCATGAGGGGAGAACACAAAAATCAAGATATACTTGATAAGCACTGTGATGAAAATTCCCATGACTTTGCAGTCCAATTGGGAAAGCCCCCACAATCTAGATTCCTGAATCTAGATTGTAACTTGCCTGTCCAAGTGAATGATTATATGATGTTTGGAAGAACAAAATACTACTTAAAATAAAAAAAAGTTGAAATATTTTCACCTCTGCTTCTCATAGCTTTTTTGTCAATCCTTCCAGATTTGATTTTACTAAATTTCTCCTAAAAAAACTAATTCTCATTGGATCCAAATGACAGTTAATAAAAACAGAATGAACACAATACTGAGTTCCTCCCCTCTCTCATTTTTCTGGGTTTTCCATCCCTCTTACTTATAAAGATGAATCTCTTTCCATCCATTCTTGTAACTTGACAGGTCATTTTTTCATCCACATGCAAGAAGTCAGAACTAAAACTCACATTTAGAGCTGTCTTATACTTGTATTGTTTCTGAGTCCATAACCTCATAAAAACTGGCAAATCCAACTTGCAATCCTCTCTTCTGATTGCAGCAAAAGACAGACAGTGTGAGGGCATGGTATCTTTGGCAGCTAGTATCCTCAAAGGGGGTATAAGTGGTAAGATGGTATATTTACTTTGCACAGAGACTTAAGTATACAGCCATGATACCTAGAACTTATTCGTTGGAAAGGACACAGTCTACTGTGAATTTCAAAAGTAGAATTGTCTGACGGAAGATTGTTGATCCCAAATGTTCTCTTCCCATGTGTCTTGGTTACTTTTTGCTCGTTGCCGAGACAAAATACCTAATGCCCAAAGTTAGGGAAGGAAAGGTTTATTCTTACAGTTTCTCGGGAGTTTCAGTCCATAAAGTGGGCTCCAAGGCAGCATGGGATGACGGGGCTACAGTTCATGGCGGCTGCAAGCTGCAATCCGCGCTGGCGAGAGAGAGGGTGGAAGCCGGGAAGCAAGCAAGAGGAAGACCCGCCTTCCCTTATACTGTATCTCAGATCCACCCCTGGGCGGGTGCAGCAGTCACATCATTAATCCTGGTGCTAGACAACAAACTGATCACAAGCATCAGACTCAGTCCCATCAAAAGTATGAGGACTTGGGGGTACATAGCATATCCTATACACCATGGGAGTCCACTAATTGGCTCCTGAGACCTAGTTTCTCTCATAGTGATCAATTAACTCTTGCTATTCTTAAAGCACCTACTTTTTCTTCTATTGGAAGGCTACTGTTATGATGGTATGAACATTAAACAGCACAGCTGTACCGCAAGTATGTACAAAAATAAAAGGTGTTTATGAGGTTGGTGGATGGGGGAGGGTGGAGAAGGTAAGGAATGAAAATTGGAACAAAAATATGCTGTGCAAATGTACCAACTTCTCATAGGAATGTTAAGATTTTCTACTACACACATGCAGTAATAAAATAAAAGTTAAAAACAACAAATTTTTAAACAAAAAAATATTTTCCCTCATTAACTCTGCTTCTACTATGACACCAGTAAGTACTCTTACACTGTCAGCAGAACCCTAGAGCACATACCATGGAGTTATGCATTGAAATGTCAAGTTTCCAGAAAATTGCTTTCCCTTTATGATTTTAGGTTACTTTAGATGTTTTAACAAATATTCCTAAAAGTTGACATGATTGTTGAAATATTCATGCTAAAACTAAGTAAGGTGTTGCAAAAATTGATGATCCAAACTTATGTAACTCTTTTGTTGTCATTACATATGTGTGGTGCATGTGCAAGCTGCATTTACATACCCATATATCAGTATTTCACAGAATTTTCTTCTAATCATGGTTTATAGTATCTCTAGTGAGACCAAATGACTGTTAATAATTTGGCTGTATAGTATTCAATGGGCAAGAGGTTTTGGGGGGTTGCTACTTGAAATTGCTGATTTTATAGAATTATTCTTCCCCAACAAAGACCTAAAACAGCAAATAAGAAATACACTATACCAACATACTTACATAATAAACAAGAGATTCTGAGAGTCAACACACACAAAAAATGAGACTAATAAACTAAAAACCCAGCTTTCAAGTAAAACATTGTTGGGTATCCTAGAACCAGTTATAAACAGGAGTTCAAAACATATTTTGTAAAAACATATTTTGTTAAACAGTATAACTGAGAAAAAAATTAGATCATGATATTTAAAGAATTTTTATTCAATTTAATCTTCTTGTGTTTTTATTTTGAAAGTTAAAATTTATTTTATAATTTTAGCATATAATATAACACATGGCAGAAAATACACTAGATACACAAATCAATAAATGTAATACACCATATCAACAGGGCCAAGGACAAGAACCACATGATCATTTCAATAGATGCAGAAAAAGCTTTTGACAAAATTCCACACCCATTCATGATAAAAACCCTACAGAAAATCGGAATAGATGGTCTCAACCACAACCTGATAAGAGCCACATATCATAAACCAACAGCCAACATCTTACTAAATGGAGAAAAACTGAAAACTTTCAACCTAAAATCAGGAACAAGACAAGGATGTCCATTATCACCACTCTTATTCAATACAGTTCTGGAAATACTAGCCAGAGCAATTAGACAAGAGAAAGAAATAAAGGGAATAAGGGTAGGAAAGGAAGAAGTGAAATTATCATTATTTACAGATGATATGATACTCTACATAGAAGACCCCCAAAAATCCATTAAAAGACTTCTAGAAGTAATAACCAAATTCAGTAATGTCAACACTCAAAAATCAATAGCATTCCTGTACACAAACAACAAAGTCACTGATAGAGAAATAAGGCAAACCACACCCTTCACTATAACATCCAAAAAAATGAAATACTTAGGAATCAATCTAACAAAGGAAGTAAAAGATCTATACAGTGAAAATTACATGACTCTGAAGAAGGAAATCGAAGAAGATTTCAGAAAATGGAAAGATATTCCCTGTTCATGGATAGGAAGAATAAACATCATGAAAATGGCCATTCTCCCAAAATTATTATGCAGATTTAATGCAATCCCAATCAAAATACCACTTGCCTACCTCACAGAGCTGGAGAAAGCATTCCTGAAATTCATCTGGAACCAGAAAAGACCTAGAATAGCAAAGGCAGTTCTGAGCAACAAAGGGAAGGCAGGAGGCATCACAATCCCCAACTTCAAACTATACTACAAAGTTACTGTGATAAAATCAGCATGGTACTGGAATCGAAACAGACCTGTAGATCAATGGAATAGATTAGAACAACTACAAACACACTTAGACACCTCATCTTTGACAAAGGGGCCAAACATATACATTGGAAGAAAGACAGCCTCTTTAACAAATGGTCCTGGAAAAATGACTTTCTACATGCCATAAACTAAAACTAGATCCATGTCTATCATCATGCACTAAAATAAAGTCAAAATGGATCAAAGACCTGATTATTAAAACAGAGACACTAAACTTACTAGAAGACAGAGTAGGTAAAAATCTTGATGACATAAGAGTAGGAAGAGAGTTCATGAACAAAAATCAAATTTCATGGGAAACACTTTCCAGTATCAACAACTGGGATCTCATCTTACTAAAAAGTTTTTGCATGTCAAAGGAAAGCTCCAACAGAGTGAAAAGAAAACCCACACATTGGGAAAATATCCTAGCCAATTGTCCATCAGACGAAGGACTTCTATCTAAAACATATAAAGAAGTAAAAGAAATCAGGCCCCTAAAATTCAAGGACCCAATCCAAAAATGGGCATCTGAGATGAATACACACTTCTCAGAGAAATACAAATGGCAAATAAATATATGAAAAATGTTCAACATCAATGGTAATTTGGGAAATGCAAATTAAAACAACACTGAGATTCCATCTCACTCCAGAAAGAATGGCCAAGATTAAAAAATCAAGCAACAACAAATGCTGGAGGGACTGTGGGGAAAAAGGAACTCTTCTCCACTGTTGGTGGGAGTGTAGACTGGTGCAACCACTGTGGAAGTCAGTGTGGAGATTCCTCAAGAAGCTAGGATTAGAGATCCCATTCAACCCAGCTATCCCACTTCTGTGCAGTTTCCCAGAAAAATTGAAAACATCATACCATAGTGATATCTGTGCACCCATGTTTATAGCAACCCAATTTGTAGTAGCCAGATCTTGCAAACAACCCAAGTGCCCATCAATCAAAGAATGGATAAAAATGATGTGGTATTTTTATACAATGGAGTACTACTCAGCTATTAAGAAAGATTGTATTGAGACTTTTATAAGTAATTGGACACGACTTGAGACCATACTTATAAGTGAGATAAATCAAACCCACATGTGTAAATACCTTATTGTCTCCCTAGTATAAGAAACTGAAAAAGTATATATGATTCAAAATCTATAAAAAATACTATGTAAGGTAAAAACTGCTCAAACAGCAAAAGTAACTGGGAAGGGAAAAGGGGGAAAGAGGGAAGGGAAAATGAAAAGTTATAATTCTGTATATATGTATATGTAAGATAACTAAAACACACATACTGCTGAATGTATTAGTTATTGAGAAAAAAACAGTTAATACTCATATGATTAGATCAATTTTACATGTCTATATCTATTAATGCAAACAACCATTTGGAAGATAACGATACGCAATATTGCAACCATTGTCAAGTTTCTATCATCCTGTTTTGTAAATGTATAATTTTACTGTTGTGCATTTACTCTAGTATTTGTATGGATTGTCTGAGTACTGGAAGATTAAGTAAATTTGTAAAAATTAAAAGCACAGATTATGCGGTCCAACCATTTAAACTGCCACTACATTACCAACTTACTACATATTTTCACCTCAAATACGTTAGTTGTTTATTGATTTTCTTTCCAAGTTTAGTGCTTGCACATTAATATAGAAGCATGTTTTCTTAATTCCCACTTTTTTCTAGTAGTCTCTTTAATGAACACTAATATAGAAGACAATAGATATAGATGGTATCTAGACAAAACTCAATTCAAATAACTAACATTTATTTTCAATATAATAAAATTACATGTTTCTGCTGAGATAGACACATTTCTTCCTTAAGAGTCAAGATTTCCAAACAAGATTGCTGCAAGTTTTTTGGATTTGGAGATAATTACATTTAAATGTCTAATTAAGTACAACAGATAGAGGACTTTCTCTCATTCACACATTTATTCCCAAACTGAAGGAATAAAGATTTTGTTTCCTAGGGGAAATATAAAAAATTCCTGTGTGCAAGTTCACCATTCTATTACGCCATCCAGAGAAGAGAAATCATATATATGTTTATTTATGACTGGTGAATCCTTTGTTCATGAATCCATTGCTTCATTTGCTGAATCCTCAAATAAATTCCTCAATCAAAAGTAATTTTGTATAGAATATCGTAATGGTGAGTAAGATATTACTTAAATTAGGAGACTGTGATACATGCTGAACTATTATGGTAGGGAAAACGTATACTGAGAATACATACTCACTCTATTGAAACGAAATTTATTTCAGTCATAACAAAAAGATTCCAATATGGTCAACTTGCTACTATGTGACTGGCATACCTATATCATACTGAATCAAATTAGTAGGTCATGCTTTGGGAGAAATTTCATGATGTTTGCTGATATATGACCTCCAACTCTACTCATTTTAAATAGGAGCAACTTGATCAAGCCTCCGATTATGAACTAACATACACATAGGTTATCATTTGTCCTCATTTCAAACACAATTAGAAACACTTTTGAAGTAGCGGATGCCCTGTGTACAGGATACCTCTGACAAGTATTAAAATGGAACATCTACTATTTTCATAACCAGTTTTTATTTTAAGAATTTTATCATAAAATTTTCCAGACATGTGTGTCACTAGGCTTTTAATTATATTCATTCTAAACCTTGATCATCTCAATGAAGTAGTAGCGTCTTATCATGAATCAACTTGGACGAATACATGCTTGCTTCCGGTCATACACAGTGAATAAAGAAATTGACTGCTTCTGATTTTTCCTAGTGAGAAAACTTCTCCACATTACTGTCCTTCAGTCCACAACGGTGACATCAATCATAATTAACTTTGCATGTTGCTACTTCTCTTAGTTGGTACTGTAAAGCTACAGACTTTCACTTTCAGTTGTTACTAATTGCTACTTTTATACTGCTATCAGAAAAAAGTCTACTTTCAAGCCTAAGTTTATAGTTGTCACTCTGCTCACGTCCAGTGCTGCTCTTGAAACACCAGAGGGTGGACAGTGGAAGTTGAAGAAGACAGGAGACAGGAGTCAATATAAAAAAGCCAAGGTCAGATGGAGCCCTCTCTCCTGATGGGAGAAAGGAACTGTGCAGCAACTGCAGTGGGTTTATTTATACAATTAGCATATGAATAAGTTCATGAAGAGCTTAAGGAGAGGGCAGAATCTGAGTCAGGAAGAATATCTAATCTTCAGCAGAACAGCGTACCTTGATGGCTTCACAGGGAACAAGAGGAAATTGTCTATATTATTTCATGAAGGTCAAGTCACTGTGTGCTGATATCAGCTAACAGAGCTGTGCATACTTCCATGGAGCATGGCCTAACTCATGAGAAGCAGTGGCCTTGTCCTAGATAGCGGAAGGACTGACAGCTTCACTCTCAACATCACTCCACTGGTATCAAGAAAATTCTTATGAAGTCATAACATACATACTGAGGGGTAAGAAGAAATAAAGCAGTAGACTTCAGACATAAGCTAAATCTAAAGCTTATAAGCATAAGCAGTGATAAGCATAAGCTAAAACTTATAATAAACTTATTCTTTTGATCTCCAAAACTTAACCTATACCATAATATATGTGCTGAAGATAGAATATTATCTTTACATCTCAGTTTAATGGTGGGAAGATGAGATTGTACACATGTCATACTAGGAAGCTTACAACATACAATTATTTGAACCCCAAAGTTCATACATTTAGTGTCTAAAATTAATTACACACAACCAGGCATGGTGGCACACACTTGTAATCCCAGCACACAGGAGGCCGAGGCAGGAGGATTGTTGCAAGTTTGAGACCAGCCTTGGCTATAAAATCAGCTCAAGGCCAGCCTGAACTACGTAGTGAGATTTTTCTCAAAAACACGCACACAAAAAGTAATTATACATATATATTCTATTTAATACTTGTAAGTCTGTTAACTCTTCCAAGGAGAAATATATACTCTGAAGATAGATAAGTAGATAGATATCTCCATGAGATAATCACAGGTAGCTTTTCTAAGTATATTATCTTAACCTTATAAAACTTCTCTTCAAATAATAACAAAAATAAATATTTGGTAAAAGAATGATGTGTGCTTCTTAATTTATTCCACATAAGTAATGCAGAAGGAAGATTGTGTGATTATGCTCTGAAACATGAATCTTACAATTATTCAAAGAACAAACATGTCCACATTATTTCCTTTTATTTTTATATCTCTTCCCATCGTTTTACAGGAATAAATTGTTTATATCACATTTAGAGTATCATACTTAGTACACAGAATATGAAATTCAGTTAAGGAGAGTAATTAAAATTAGAATCAGGAAAAAAAATTAGAATCAGAGTGGGGATATAGCTCAGCAGCAAAACACCTGCCTAGCAAATACAAGATCCTGAGTTTAATTTCCAATACAAAAAGTAAAATGAAATGAAATAAAATAAAATTACAATCAAGTGGTCACTAGTAGTGGTAAGAATATAGCTAAATTCATAATAGTAAGTTAATGGTGAACCATAAACCTTCATAAATATATAGCAAGAATAATTAGATTTTAGTGTATGCATAGTAAAATGAAATGATATGTGACACCAAAACTCACATTTTGGAGAATCATGTAATAAAAGTTATCACTTCAAAGTAGACTTTTTACAAATATAGGAGTGTTAGGAATGCCTCATGATAACTAAAAAGAATAAACAGAGTACTAAGCAAAAGATACAAAAATAGGTGTTTAAGTATAACACAATTGAAAAATCATCAGATCACAAAGGAAGACAGATAGAAAGGAAGTAATTAAAAACAACACAAAAATCTACAAAAGAGTCAGAAAAAAATATTAAATGGCAATAAAATTTTCATCTCTTGATAATTGCTTAACTATAATGGTATAAATTCTTCAAAAGAGTGCCTGAATGGAATAAGAAACATGCTTCCATGATATATTGTTTGCAAGAGATATACTTTAGCTTTAAGAAAATATATCAGTTGAAATAAGAGGGAATAAAAGCATAATTTATACAAATGGAAACCAAAACCTAGCAGGGATGAATATACTTGTACCAGACAAAAAAAATCTTTAAATCAAAATGGAAACAAGAAACAAAGAAATTCTTCTGAAGTACACATAGAGCATACTACAGAATAATTAGTATGTTTGGTCACAAGCCAATTCTTAAATCCTCATGAAAGTTAAAATCATTTCAAGGCCTGTATCTTTTCTGAAGCTGGACAACTTTGCACATGCCTGCACTTTCAGTACTTGGGAGGCTGAAGTAGAAGATTTACTGTGAGCTTGAGTTCGCCTGGGCTGCGCAGTGAATTCAAGGCTAATGTGAACTACATAGCCTGTCTCACCAAAAAAAAAAAAAAAAAAATATATATATATATATATATATATATATTTTCTGAGTACAATCATATGAAAATACACATTGATAAGAGGACTAAAACTGGAAAATTGACATATGTGTGGAAATTAAACATCATATTGCTAAATAACCAGTAAGTCAATGAAAAATTTGAAAGGAAATTTAAGAATTTGAAGAAAACCAAAATGAAAACACAACATTCCAAAATTTATAAGATGAAACAAAGAAGTGCCAAGAAGGATTTTTATAGTGTCTGTTGAACTAAGAAAAAACTGTCTATTGAACTAAGGAAAGTGTCTATTGAACTAAGAAAACAGTGTTCTCAAAAAGGTAAAGGGAACTAGAAAAACAAGCCTGAAACTAGACAAAACAAGATACTGGGATAGCAGTAAACAAAATGCATTATAGACATCTAATAGAAAAGGTTACCAAACTACTACTGTAGTCCTTTGACAGCATTAAAGTGGCAAACTTGCATTTACATTAGCTGAGAAAAGTGAGATGATTTACAAAAGTGAAATCATCAACTAGAGATGCAGCGTTACAAATGAAATGGCGGAACTACAACGAATCCTATAAAACTACCACCAGCAATTATACACCAAAAGTAGGATAATTCATCAAAATTTTGATTATTTCTTAGAAACAAGTCACTCAAAAGAATTAAATAAAAAAATATAAAATTTGAACACAGCAGCAACACTTAAGGACATTGAAATATTAAAAAAAATTCATGATCAGGTGCATGAACAGACTGGCCAATTGTAACATGCATTATTAATCCATAATGATCCATTAATGTTAATACTTCTGAAACACATTCAAATAAATGAAGTGGAAAAAACAATTCAAAATATATTTTATGAAGCCCAGATTACCCTGATAGTGACATGAGATATGGTTACTAGAAGAAAACAAAAATTCAAACCAGTATCCCTGATGAATACAGACCCAAAAATCTTCAACAAAATACAAGTCAACTGAGTTTAAATGAACAGTAAAATGCTTATATAACATGAAGAAGTTGAATTTATCTCTAGGGCAAAAAGGTGACTTCAACATAAATAAATCAGTCAACATGGCTCATCACATAAGCAGAATGAAAAATAAAAGTTACAACATCATTAGAGTTAACAAAGTTTGTGAAACCCAACATTCCACAAAAAATAAGTAATTAGAATTAAAGAAAGTCTTCTCAATACAACACAGGTCATATATGGCTAACTACAACAATGTAACACATAACATTGAAAAGTTGGAAGTCTGCCCTTATTATCAGGAAAAATGACATGTCCACTCATCATTTCTATTCAACATACTGTTTGAAGTACAGTCAGAATGATTAACTAAGAAAAATAAATGAAAGTCATCCAAACCGGAGGGGAAGGTAGAAACGTTTCTCTGTTAGCAGACATGATTTTACATGTAAAAATGCCTCCCAAGTTAACCTAAAAACTTTAGAACTAAATAATAAGTTTAGTAAAGTTATCATACTTAAATGAATATTAGGAAAGAATTGTATTTTTATACACTAATGAATTATCATAAGTTGAGGATACAATTTCTCTTAGAATAGTAATAAATTGTGTTAAATAATTTTACACCAAATCTAAAATCATTGTTTAAATAAATTGAGGAAAGGGACAGAAAAATTAAAGGATGTCCCATATTACTGTATAGGAAGGATATTGTTAAAATGTTTCTAATGTCCATATATAGCATCTAAGCAAACACTTTCAATATTCTAATGGTATTTCTACAGAAATAGAAGAAGAAACATAATATTTATATGGAACCATAAGGAAGTGAATAGACAAAGACATCATGAAAAAGAAAAAGATTGCTTTATTTTAAATATTTTACAAAGTAAAATAGCAGTCCAATGATATGAAACTTGAAGCATGAACACATATACAAATGTAATGAACTAGAGAAACCAGAAAAAAAATCACACATGCATGCATCATTCTTACTATACTCTAACAATGAGTACTCAATGAAGAAAGAGTATGCCTTTCAATAAAACACATTAAGAAAAATGTACATCCACTTGCAAAGGGTTGAAATCAAATATTTGTGCTGTAGTGTGATTAAGATTCCCAATTTTAAGAAATATTAAAACCTAAACGTAATGCCTGAAACCATAAAAGTACTAGCAGAAAGTAGGGAAGAGCTCATTGCCATTGGCTTTGGAAATCGTATTTTTGGATATCATATTGTAAGCAGAATCAACAAGCTCAAAAATAAAAGTGTGGAGCATTAAAAAAACTGAAAAATTTCTATATTGCAGAGAAAACAAACAATAGAAGGACCATGTATTTCACAAAGAAGGCAAATAAGTATCAGTGTATTTGATTATGTGGACAACATTATTATACATGAAGGAAAAGCAAATCAAAACCACAATGAGTTATCTTACATCTACTAGAAGCACTATTACAGTTTTCAAAAGTCAAGGTTCAGTAAATGTTGGTCAGCTGTTTAGAAAAATACACCTTTGGATACTGTTAAAGGGAATGTAAACTGGTAGAGCTAGTGTAGAAAACAATAGAATTTTCTTTAAAAAATTAAAAATTAAACTACAATATGATTCAATTTGAAATCTGATTAGAAATCTAAAGGAAACAAAATTAGTATCTAAAGGAAATATCTGTATGTTCATTACTTTGCAATACCAATCATTACAGGCAAGATACAAAAACATCTAACTATTTGTGAATGGGTGAGTATGTAAAGAATACACAATACACACAGAAAAATATTATTCATATTTAAGAGGAGGGAATGGTTGCACTATGCCAAAATACCAACACATGAAGGAATTGTTCAAATTGGGCATCATGTTACACAAATTTTGGCAGTAGAACAGTGACGAACACTACAATAAGCACTTATATGAAGTATGTAAAAACTGGAATGGCTCATGTTTGTAGCTAGAGGGTGGGAGACAAGAATATGAGGACATGCTGTTCAACCAGTATATTAGTAAGTTTTTCCATTGCTGCAACAAATACCCAACATTCACAACATAAAGGAGAGTTTTCAATTAGTTCATTATTTTGTGGGATTTAGTCTGTAGTCAGCTGAATCCAAGGCAGAAATGGCAGGCAGAAAGAGGATAGCGGAGGAAAGTTGTTCTCCTGATGACATTCAGAAAGCAAAGTTAAAACGGAAGAATTGAGGAAGGACTATAGACTCAAAAGATATAACCCCAAGTAGCACACCACTTGCAACCAGGTCTTGATTTCTAATAGCGCATTTAGCTATAAATTCATCAGTAGACCCATCCACTGATAAGTATAGTGTATCCATGATCCAATCAACTTCCAAAAGCCCCACCTCTGAACACATGAGACTTTTGGGAACATCCTGCATCTAAACTATGACAACTGGTATAGCAGCCTCTGTTGAGAAACATGAGGAAGTTATAGAGATCTGAAACACAGCATTGTGCCTTTAATGAACAATATTCTATTGTTCACTTAAACATTTGTCAAGAAGGTGTATCTCAAGTTAAATGATTTTACCACAAAAATTGACAAAGTAAAAACTCAAAAACAAACAAGAGTAAGAATAAGTGTAGGCTAGAAAGGAGGAAGAAGAGGAAAAGGAGGAATAGGAGGAGGAGGTGAAAGAGGTAGATGTGGAGTAAAAGAAGAAAGAAAAGGAAAGAGTCACCCTTACTCAAGTCATATAGTCTCCATAACTTCCAAAATAGTACAAGCAGTGAAAACAAATTCTTGGAGGTTCTGTAAGCCTCATGCAGTGAATATATGTATCAAAACATCATATTATCATCATGTATGGGAACAAATTTCCTATAATGAATGTGATCAGTATGTATACCTAAAGTTTACCAATAAACTTAATTAATTAAAAATCATGTTATTTTTATTTTTCTCTTCAGTTTTTATTAATATAACATAATATATATTAATAAGACTCACTGAAGAATCTTCATACATGAGTACAGTTAGTTCAGTTCAAATACAATTTTCCTTTATCCAACCTGCACACCCTCCAATTTTCTCTTAATCACTATTATAATTTCAGGCTGAATTTTTCACCTTCCACGTATGAGCAAGAATAGGTAGTAATTGCATTTCCTTGTTTGACAAAATAACTGTAATATCAATTTTTTTAAATTCAATACATTTTAACATTGTCTGAATTTATACATGTCCTTGTCTCCTTATTCTAATTTCCAGAGTATGCAACAGTTGATATCAATCATAATGAAGAATTCTCCACCGACATTCAAAGTAAATTATTTCCATGATGCTTATTATGTTCTGCACATACAATAAGTATGTCACCCAAGGGGTTCTTTATGATGGTGAATATATTTCAGGCTGAGAGTAAAGAATCCAAAGATGCTTCTCTCTACCAACAATAGATATTATCCCAACTACACACTAGAAGAGAAGACTAAGAAATAATCCTAAGAGAAAAAGTGTGTTTAGTAAGTCATCTCATCTTTCTGATTTTTTTTACAATCATTCTTAAAAGCTTTCAAATTATGTTTTAAGGGATATCTGTTAATCTCAGACTTTAGAATGGCTTCTTTAGCTTCTTACATTTTTAGTAGACGATTTATAACGTACTGCTCTATCCAGCTCCTATTCCTACTGGAATTTCTGTGGTCTTGTTAAGAACAGTGCACACACCTCCATAATACCATGTTTCACAGAAGTACACAGGGCTGCATAGGGAGATTGATTTTTTCATGGTTACTCAGTGTCATTATCTTTGAGGCTATGCTTGTTCAAATGCTCCCTCCTGTTTCAAGGAAAACTGATTCTTTTTAAATTACCTTTAAATTGGTAATAAGCATTGCACTAGAAGGAAGATTGTTTTAAGCATAAAGATACAAGTTAAATGTTTTTTATATTCAGTGAGTTATAATTTTACTACAGAAATAAAATTAAAACTCACAACTGAAGAAAACAGGAGATTAGCAGGAGCAAGTGTAAATAACATGGATTTTCTCACCATGTACTTTAGTCAATGTGATATGTATTAAATAGTCTGACTCCAAATTTCTCACTGTAAAAATACAAATACTGACAGTCTTCTAGTTATATGATTATTACCCTATAAAATGTTTTCTGGAAGAACATTATACTAATAAAGGGATAAAAGTGTGTGATTTATTTTCATGGAATAGTACCAAATATACAACACTATTTAATTATTCAATTTTATCAATCCCAGGGTTGGCATTACCTGTTTTAGGAGACTTTATACTTTGTTACAGGTAAGAATTCCAAAGGTGATTCAACAGAATATGCTCTTTTTTTCTTACAGGTCCTTTTATAGCAGTATTAATAACTTCTCCAAGGAAAGGTGGAGCAAGGGATGAAACTATTAAAAAAATGAAAACAGAACTATATTAAGTTTAAAGTCATTGGTCAAGAAAGAATGACATGAGTTATCAGATCAGCTTTGACTAAATCCACTCTATAATTATTTTAATCTACAAATTCCCTAAATATTGATTATTGATAATATACTAATATAATTTATAAACATTATGAAATGTTAAGAATTTCAATATTTATTCAGAATGCAGGATGATTTTTGGTGCATTTTACCATATAAGTCTATACAATCATCACTGATCATATTTTTGCTCAATGCTTTTTCTACCAAATGTACATAGCTAGCTATGTATACATTATATAAGTAAAGGTTGTACTGATAAGCAAATAAGATTAAATATAAAAGTCAGATTACCCAAATTTGTCAGTGCTCATAAATCAGGATTTTTTCTTTAGAAATTGAGTATGTTGATATTTACTAATTTACTAATTGATGATATGATTCCTTTTCACAGTAAATATGTGTGCTACTTAGTAATGTCTTTGGGAAAATCTTTGTATTTCCATCATTACTCTATATCTCTATAAATATTGAAAGGAAACTAAACCCAGCGCTCACCATGTTGAAATAATTTTCATTTTCATCTACTCTTTTGTGACACATCCATGGGATTCCTAATAGTATAAAAAAACTGTCCAAAAAACAAAAGAAAGCAGAGAAAACAGCAGTGGAACAGCACCAAAAAATATAAAAAACTGATACAATGCTGAACACAAAAAAGTAGAAATGAGGGAAAGAAATAGACAATTATATTTCCAGTATATACCTTGAGAAATATTTTCAGCTTCCTTAAGAACTAAGGTAAACAAATCACTGTCATGTTTAGAGATGAGCTATTAGTGATTCTGTTATGTTGACCATCACCTTCCCTTGATTCTAATAATCAAAGACATATCTTGCTTACTAGTACATGTCATCTTTTATCTTAGAAAACATAAAAAAAGGCACAATACATTTGCATCTCTGTTGTTCAGAAGACTACACTATTCCAAACACTAAAGTCTTCTTAAAATCCAATCATAATTGAATGTAAATGCTTATTACTAAAAAGCTTTAATTAATAAACTTCTATTCAGAGTTCAAGAGGCTCAGGATCTGAGTCACAATCACACGCAACTTTAGTTAATCCCTTTCTACATACTCTATACTCCCGAGTTTTTACTCTGATTAGTGTGCTAACTGAATTCCATTAGCTTTTAAATTTTACTTGATAATTAATTATGTATCTGCCTTTGCCTCCAAATAATTATGCCATGATAACGTTTATATGTTCATTCATATAGCTTCTTTCAAAGGCTGACACAACATGTAAGTATATTTTAGAAAGAAAATACAAAAATTTAACTTATAATTTCTAGTTAAAGAGATTCAACTTAGACTTGAGGTTGTCATTACATATATTAAATTGTTATGTTGTTATCATATCAATGTTACTGCCGTTCAATATCAATATCACTTAACCATCATATTCATAAATATTTGACTTAATTATTGTTAGTTCTTTCTACTGAAATACAGGACAGAACAACAAACATCTTAGAATTTCTTTGTCTCATCTACTTTTGTGACTCCCTTCTTGTAAAAGCAGTCTCTCAATAAATCACTCAGCTAAGAATTCCATCTTGGACTGTTTCTAGAAAAAAAATCTTCTTAGACAACCTATAACTTCTACTTTGGGCAGAACTCTTTCTATATCTGACTAATTTTCCCATGAAAACTTGCAATACAATTACAGATATAGATGCTGAATGTCAATGTGAATATCAAATTTCAAAATTTAAATTCCCTTTCTCATTCTACTAACTGGTAATCTACAACTTCTAGATTAATTAAAAGAACACACTTCAAAGAATGGATGGAGGAAATCAATCTGTAGTATCAGAATTTGTACTTCTAGGACTTTGCCACTCATGGAATATACAGATCTTACTCTTTGTGATGTTTCTGATGCTTTATCTAGTCATTTCATTTGGAAACACTGTCATCTTGATCTTAATCCTCACTGACCCCCATCTTCATTCCCCCATGTACTTCTTTTTGGCTAATCTGTCATTTGTTGATATGTGGCTTTCCTCAGTGACAACTCCTAAAATGATCATAGACTTTTTCAAGGAGAACAAGACCATTTCCTTTGAAGGATGCATGTGTCAGATCCTCTTTGTCCATTTTATTGCAGGAAGCGAGATGGTTCTGTTAGTGGTAATGGCCTATGACCACTATGTAGCTATCTGCAAACCGCTCCACTACCTCATGAGCCTGCATAGATGCATTGGACTTGTGGTAACTGCATGGACAGCTGGCTTTGCGCGTGGCATGAGTCAAATGATTGTGATCGTGCGGCTGCCATTCTGTGGTCTCAGAGAAATAGACAGCTTTTTCTGTGATACACCACTGGTAATTAAATTAGCCTGCATGGATTCTTCTGACCTGGGAACATTAATGAATGCTGACAGTGGAGTTGTAGCTGTAACCTGCTTTATTCTTGTGCTGATCTCCTACACATACATTCTTCTTAATGTCCACCTAAGCTCTAAAACAGGTGCTTCCAAGGCACTGTCCACCTGCACTGCTCATGTCACAGTGGTGGTGATCTTTATACCCTGAATCTTCATCTATGTGTGGCCACTAAACATCACATGGTTCGACAAATTTCTTGCTGACTTTTACTCGATTTTTAAGCCTCTCCTAAATCCAGTCATTTATCCTCTGCGAAATAAGGAGATGAAAAGTGCTATACAGAAATTTAGAAACTACTACATGGATTCATAGGAAAACTGTTAATGCCTAGAAACATCACAAACTTTTCAAATTGGTGATATTTTGACTTTGTAAGTAGTTTGAAAACCAGTGGTAGTGAACCTGTGATTTGTGTGATTCAGCCTATCACTGGAATCTCTAGTAGTTTAGCCATTACTGGTTTAATACATGTGGGTTGCACATGTATTAAAGGCAAATTCAGCACTTACAGTCTAGTAAATATGAAAACATGTATTGTATCTTTAAATTTCAAACCTAATTATTGACTATTAGAGACAGTTTAAACACTCCACTTTTCTATACTTTAAACTTGTTAAATAGATATATATAATATATGTTGGAAATACATGCTTCCTGTTAGGTGGATTACATTTTAATGAACCTTTCTTGAAGTGTTTCTTAAACAGTTTGGCAAAAAGTTTGTCATAACTGACTCTTCCCCTTCAAAATTTCACTTGTTGGAAAAATTAAATTATTATTTTTGTCTTAACTAAATATTTCTCAAACATGAATGGAAAAAAAGGAAGCAGAAAAATGAACAGCAGATATTATTGATATAAAACATAATAAAAAATAATGGAAATCACTCCTATGTGGAGTTCACTAACTTGAATACAAATAAACAAACAAAACCCAGAAAACTAATCCTACTTCTTGTGGTCACTTCAGTGTCAAAGATTAAAGTTTGATATTTAATTTACAATGATTATAAAAAATTTATAAATGAATTCTCAATTAGAACAAGAATGATTCCTTAGCTGTTCAATTCTTGAGATCATAACACTGTTTCAGATGTTAATATAAAATACACACTGAACAAATGAATTTAAATGCATCATTAGTGTTCAACTGTACTGTTCAAATATTCGCATTGTTATTGGTTTTGACATACTTAAGTATACTCCTTTGGAATTTGAAAGTATTACCCAACTCTTTAAATCATAAATAGTGTTTATTTCTTCCAGAATTGAAAGTGGAACTAAATCAATAGCTAAAGTCATAAAGCAACAACAAGAAAAGATTTCACATGCATTACTTTCATTTTCTTAGTATTCAAACAAATTACAAAAAACAGTAGAATAATATTATGTAGTTGTAATCCTTACCTACCAGTTCTTGGCATCATGCTATATGTGTTAACTTACACACACTTATTATTGACATACTAAGAATGAGAAAATTCACCTCAAAAATGCTACTTAAACTCCTTGAAATAACAGAGCAATATCAATTTAATTCCCAAAGTATCACAAATTTATTAAGTGACATTCTACAAAACAATATACAATGTCTACCAATAAAGATAACTTACAAATAACTCATGCATAGACAAAATTGTAGAACAATTCTAATAATCAAACAAAATTTTAAAAAGAATTTTGGAAATGGTGAAGTTGCAATTGTTTGATCATGCAGTGTTAATTATCAGCAACTATGATCATATTGTATCAACTGTGAACCTGACACACTGCTGTACATAGGTATTATTATAGAACCAACGATTACCTAGTTGCTTTTGTCTACTATAGCCTGTAGCTTCAGTTCATTCTTATGGGCACACAATTTAAAAACACAACATTGAAATCATTTTACATTTTAAGCAACATAATTCCATTCATAAATTGCCTAGTTTTATATCTCTGTAAGTCGTTAGAAGGTAAACCTATATACCTAAATGGAGTAGGGCAGAAGGAGAGAAGTATAAAGGGAAGTAAAAGGCATGTGATGTACTTGTACCAATTCCCCGTGGTGAATGTAATGATTATGCACTGCAAACATGGGAAAATTTCCCCATATCACTGTCCTTCAGTCCCACAACTATAATACCAATCACAATTAATTCCTTATCATACTATTTCTCTTAGTTGGTACTGCAAAGATGCAAACTTTCTCTTTTAGTTGCTTCTAATTCCTGGTCTTATTTTGATATCAGAAAACAATATCTGTGTATTCAGGCCTAAATTTATAATTATCCTTCCATGATATCAAGAAAATGCCTATATGTCCATTGATATATACCAAGGGATAGGAGGTGTTATGTTCTGTGTCTAGATGTCTCCCCTAAGCCTCATACAGTCATGGGTGTGGGTTTCTAGAGTTTGTGGCTGATTCATGGTCCAATGCTGGCATTATGGGTATGAGTACCAACCCACCCTGGGGCAGGTAGTCTGCATACACTTATAAGGAAGGGAAAAAAGCTTACTCCTCACTCCTCCTTTTTAGCTCTTGTTGCTTTTACTGTATTCCACTGCCATGGAATGTTGTTGTCTGCCATGAGGTTCCCTGACTTGGACCCAGCAGATTATGGACTAAAGCCTCCACAGACTGAGTTAAAAAACTTTCCTTCCTTAGTTTTGGGCATAAGATATTTTGTCTCAGCAACAAGAGAAAAGTAACTAAGACAGGGGGAAATTATGCAGCACTTTTTTGTAGAAAGAGTTGAACCATAAACTAATGCAAGAGATATTCCTTAGACTTGCAAAACTTAACCTGCATCAAACCACTTACAATGCTGTTTTTTCAATTTTGTGGTTAGAAGACGAGACTGTATGGAGATCATAATGATAACCTACATCAAACAATTAATTTTTGTCCATATTCCTATATTAAGTATCTACCAAATCTTTGTGGTATGATGATTATTGAAAGTAGAGAAGTTATTGAGGTGGCTTTTTACACACTATATGATTCAGAGATATGCAACACACCCAAATACTTCTTATTTCCTGATCATTAGATACAATAAGAACTGGTTTATCAATTCAAAGAGTCAATATGATGGCTGTGAAAGTCAAGATGATGAATATTTTTGAAAATACATTATAACAAACTGAAATGTGATATCTGTTACATCCTAATAAAATTGTATATGCACACATATGTATGTAAATGTTGATATTTATAACTCTTAACTTTCACAATTAAAGATGTGTACTCTGAAAATATACAAGTATGCAGATGACTTCTTTCAACAATCAAAAGTAATTTTTCAAATCATATTATCCTTACTTCTTAAAATCTCTCTTTATATAATATCAAAACAAGTACTTGGGAAAAGAAAAATATATTCCTCCTAATTGATTCCACAGAAGCAATATGTTATTATTTTCTAAATCATGTATTTCATGTTTATTGAAATTTCTTTCCTGTCTCAGATCTTCTCCCTTTTTTTCCCAATCAATTTTATTTCAAAGAGAAAAACAAAACAAAATTTCAAAACATGACAATCAGGGAGCAGCAATGGTACAAATATTGCACATTAACATCCCCAAATCAGTCGCCCAGAGCACAACACATCTGCATCCAATTGTCAGCACAAAATCAGCACAAATCCTTCTCTTGAACAATGTCAGGGAAATCAGTAGTGTAACTATCTTAACTATCTTTTATGTATATTTATATATATTATATAATACATATATATATATATACATATATATAGTTTCTCTCAGTTTATATCACTACTGAGGCAATATGATGTTTAAACATGCGTGTCTGGTTTATTTCACTTATGAATATGGTCTCAAGTTGCAACTATTTACCTATAAAATCTCCAGTTTATCCATCTTTTATACAGTACTCCACTGTATAAACATACCACATCTTTTTTAGCCATTCCTCAGTCAATGGGCATTTAAGTTGTTTCCAAATCTAGCTATTTTAAATTGTGCTGCAATAAGCGTGAGTGCCTATATATTTCTGTGGTATGATGTTTTTAATTCTTCTGGGAAGAGTCCCAGAACAGGAATAGCTAGGTCAAAAGGGAACTCCAATCCTAGTTTTTGAGGAATCTCCTCACTGATTTCCACAGTGGTTCCACCTGTCTACACTCCCACCAACAGTAGAGAAGCGTTTATTTTTCCCTACAGTCCCTCCTGCGGTTGTTATTGGTTGGTTGTTTGATAATAACCATTCTTTCCTGGGTCAGGTAGAATCTCAGTGTTGTTTTAATTTGCATCTCTCAAATGACTAGTGATGCTGAACATTTTTTCATAGGTTTATTTGCTGTTTATATTTGTTCATCTAAGAAGTGTGTATTTATCTCAGGTGCCCGTTTTTGGATTGGTTCTTTAAATCTGGGGGGACTGATTTGTTTTTTGTTTTGTTTTGTTTTTTGTTTTTAGTTTTTTATATGTTCTCAATGGTAACCCTTTGTCTGAGGAACAGCTGGAAAACATTTTCTTCCATGTTGTGGGTTTTCTTTTCATTTTGTTGGTGGTTTCTTTTGCTGTGCAAAGCTTTTCAATAAAATGAGATACCAGTTGTTGGTTCTTCATTGTAATTCCTGTGCTAATAGGGTTTTGTTCATAAAGTCTTTACCTACACCAATGTCTTTAAGAGTTTTACCTACTCTGTCTTCCAGTAAATTTAATGTTTCTGTTTTAATATTTAGATCTTCGATACATTCCAAATTTAGTTTAGTGTATGGTGAAAGATATGGGTGCAATTCCAATCTTTGGCAAATGCAGAGTCAGTTTTTTCAGCACCATTTATTAAAGAGGCTATCTTCCTTCCAGTGAAATTGTTTGGCTCCTTTGTCAAAGATAAGGTGACCTAGTGTGTCTCCAGTTGTTATTGCATCTTCTATTCTGTTCTATTTATCTTTGGGTATGTGTTTTGTTTTGTTTTATTTTGTTTAGTTTTGTTTGCCAGTACCACACTGTTTTTTCACAGTAGCTTTATAGTATAATTTCAAGTCAGAGATTGTGATGCCCGTCTTGCCTTTGTTGCTCAGAATTGTCTTTGCTATTCTAGGTTGTTTCTGATTCCAGATGAATCTAAGGATTATTTTCTCTAACTCTGTGAGATATGCTGTTAGAATTTTGATTGTGATTGTATTGAATCCATATAACAGTTTTGGAAGTATGCCATTTTCACTGTATAGGTTCTCCCTACCCAAGAGCATGGGCTATCTCTCCATTTCTAATATCCTCTTTGATCACCTTTTTCACAGTACTGTGCTTTTCAGTGTAGTAGTCTTAGATCGATTCCTAGATATTTCTTTTCTTTTCTTTCTTTCTTTTTTTTTTATGCTGTAGTGAAAGCTGTTTTCCCGATTTCTCTGTCAGTGAGCTTGTTAATCGTACACAGGAAGGCTACTGATTTTTGAGTGTTGGCTTTATATCCAGCTATAGTACTCAATTTACTTATTAAATCTACCAGTTTTTTAGTGGAGTTTTGGGGGTCTTCTACAAAGAATATCCTGTCATCTGCAAATAACAATAGTTTAACTTCTTCCTTTCTTATCTTTATTCCTTTTCTTTCTCTTGTGTAATTGCTCAACCTAAAGTTTCCAGGACTATGTAGGATAAGAGTGGACAGAGTGGACATCCTTGTCTTGTTCCTAAATTTAGAGAGATAGTTTTCAGTTTTTGTCCATTGAGTATGATTTGTCATAGGTGGTTTTTATCAGATTGAGATAAACACCATTTATTCAAATTTTCTGTAGGGTTTTTTTTTATCACGAATGAATGCTGGACTTTGTCAAAAGCTTTTTCTGCATCTATTGTGATGATCATATGATTTTTGCCCTTGGCTCTGTTATTATGGTGTATTATATATATTGTTGTATGTATGTTGAACCATCCCTGCATCCCTAGGATCATGGTGTATAATCTTCTTAACGATTTGCTGCAGTCTTTTTGCCAGTATCTTATTGATGATTTTTGCATATATGTTTATTAGGGAAATTGACCTGTAATTCTCTTTCCTGCTATGTCCATCTCTGGCTTTGGTATCAGGCTGATGCTTGTTTCCAGGAATGAATTTTTGAGTATTGCTTCTCTTTCAATTTCATTAAAGAATTTGAGAAGTAGTAGTGTTAGGTCTTCTCTAAATTTCCTGGAGAAATCTAGAGTGAATCTATCAGGGCCTGTCTTTTATTGTTGACAAATTTTAATTACATCTTTGAATTTATTGATTGATGTTGGTTCACTCAGGACTTTTATACCTTCTTGATTCAGATTTGGGAATTCATATCTGTTCATTTTTTCTGTATTTTCCATCTTATTAGAATACAAATTTTCAAAGTAAGTATAGATGATCTTCTGGATTTCTGCAGCATCTATTGTGATTTCACCCTTTTCATTCCTAACTGCATGGACGAGTCTTTTCTTTCCTTTTTTTGATAAGGTTGGATAAGAATTTGTCAATTTCATTTACTCTTCCAAAGAGCCAACTCTTTCAGTCATTGATTCTTTGGATTATATTTTTAGTCTCCAACGCATTAATTTTGACTCTGATCTTTATAATTTCCTCCCTTGTACAAGCTTTTGACTTAGCCTGCTCTTCTTTTTCAGGAAGTTTGAGGTTCACCATTAAATTGTTTACATGTGTTTGCTCTACTTTCTAACATGTGTATTTACTACTATAAATTTCCCTCTTAAGACTGCTTTCATTGTGTCACATAAGTTTCAGTATGTTGTATTGTCATTATCATTCAACTGTAAAAATTAATTTCTTCTTTAATTTAATCTGTGACCCATTGGTTGTTCAGTAGAGTGCTATTTAATTTCCATGTGTTTATGAAGTTCTTGCAGTTTATTTCTCCATGGATTTCCAACTGCATTGCACTGTGATCTGATAATATGCATGGGATCATTTCAATTCCTTTGCATTTACTTAAGCATGTTCTATGAGCCAATATGTAATCTGTTCTTCCCCTTCTTTTTGTGTGGCTCTGTGTTGTTTTCATCATAGCTAGGGTATCATGCTTAGTATACAGACTCTGAAGTCCAACTCGGGGATTAATGAAATAGAATCAAAAGGTCACAGCTAATAATAAGTATATTATAAAATTCAGGATACTTTAATGCTGTAATGGTATACTATAATCACTCTTCATTCATACTGAGAATGATTATTCATTATTGTATGCAGAAAAAAATGAAATAAGTTGTGACACTGAAAACATATCTTTGGGGAAAGCATGAGTTATAAGTTATCTCCTTAAAGAAGGTTTTTATAAGTGTAAGAGTATTAGGTATGCTCCACAACAAGTACAAATATACAAACATATAGCATAGTATATATACTATACTATATACTATAGTAGATAACTGAAAGGCAGAGGAATTGAAATTTAAGCACGTTGCAATGAAGATAGTCAAAATCAAAGGAAGACAAAAAGAGAGGAATAAATAAGCATCAACAAAGAAAACTTACAAAACAAATGCTTAATTAAATGATAATAAAATTTCTATGTATTGATAATTGCTTGACTGTAAAAGGATAAATTTTTCAATTATAAGTGAGTGGGTGAATGTATAAACATACCTGGTTATTGACTGACTTATGTTCCTGTGACTAATTCATTAAATGAATTGTTTGCCAAATGATGAATTGTATATAGTATGTACATTACAATATGCAGAAGAAGTAAATGGTCAAAAGAAACTCCAACTTAATGACTTTAATTTTATTTGGGTAATTCTTACATGCAATAATGTGATATATAACAGAACATACAACTAGAATACTGTACTGTACAATCAACAGCAACAACAGAAAACTACTACTGCACAAACAAGATGTACTGTATAAAAAAAGACAATGAGGCTTTATAAAAAAGGTTCATAGAACTGGAGAAGAAAGTAAAAGATGGGTTAAAAGGCTGAGCTCCAAGTCAAAAGTTCAAATGGTCATTATACAAGTAGGTTGTTAAATTGGAAATATCAGTATTAATAAGCATACTCCAATTGTGATAGTTAACTGGTTGTATTAATTTGAGTGAAAAATGCCCAGCTAAGTTGGGTCAGAATAGTTCAGGGTGTGGAAGTCCCACCCTAGGGAGGACTGTTCCCAGAATGGTATCAAAGGGAAACAAATGAGGAAGCGTTCCTTCTGTTTCATTGAAGCAGCTCCAGTCTTCACCATCACCTCATTTGGTTTCCAGCACTGACATTCAGACTTCCAGTGCAGATTCTTCAGCCTCCTGATAAGGACTCACACAGGACACTACAGTAGGCTGCACGTTTTTGACTGAATCCTTTGGATCTGCAGCATGCAGACAAATGTTTTGAATTCTTCATCACTGTTCAGCCTTCAATTGTGAGATCAATCATATGTAACTTTGCGTGATACTACTTCACTTAGCTGGTATTGTGAAGCTACAGATCTTCACTTTTAGTTGTCACTGATCGTTATTTTTATCTTGCTAGGAGGCAAAATCTATACTTTCAGGCCCAAGTTTTAATTGTCACTCTGCCACATCCACCTCAGCTCTTGACACTCAGGACAGAGGTCAGAGGAGGATGAATAAGACAGGAACCAATATACAAAAGCTGAGATCCAGTGGAGCCCTCTCTTCTGGTGGGAGAAAGTGTTCCTGTCTTATTCTACCTAGCAACTGCAGTGCATTTATTTATACAATCAGCCAATGAATAAGTTCATAAAGAGTTTAAGGGAAGGAGAGAAACTGAGTCAGGAAGAATATCTAATCTTCAGCAGAACAGCGTGCCTTGATGGCTTCAGAAGAACAAGAGGAAACTGTCTACATTATCTCGTGAAGGTCAAGCCACTATGTGCTCATCTCAGTGAACTGTGCACATTTCTCATGAGGCCAGGCAACACTCAAGAGAAGCAGTAGTCTTCTCCTTGATAGCTGAGGTACCGAGAGCTTCACCCCTAACATCACTCCACTGTTACTGAAGAAATTCTCATGAAGTCATAATATATATTTTGAGGGGTAAGAAGAAATAAAGCAGTAGACTTCAGACATAAGTTAAAGCTAAAGCTTATAAGCATGAGCAGTGACAAGCATTACAACTACAAGAATAAGCATAGAGTACATAAGTAAAAGATACAGAAATAGGCACTTAAGTATAATACAATTGAAAATTCATCAGATTGCAAAGGAAGACAGAATGGAAGTAATTAAAAACAACTAAAAAAACAGTGGGAGAAATTGATTAAACAGTAATAAAATTTTCATCTTATGATAATTGTTTAACTACAGTAGTATAATTTCTTCAAAAGAGTGCCTGAATGGGTTAAGAAGCATACTTCAATGATATATTGTCTGCAAGAGATGTACTTCAACTTTAAGGAAATACATCTGTTGAAATAAGACAGAAGAAATACATGGCTCATATAAATGGAAACCTAAAGAGAGTGGAGGTGGATATACTTATATCAGACAAAACAGGCTTCAAATGAAAATGGAAACAAGAAACAAAGACATACTTCTGAAGTGCACACAGTGTACTATATGATTATTAGTATGATAGGTTACAAGCCAGTGTTGAAATACTCATGAAGGTAAAAACCATTTCAAGGCCTGTATTGTTTTGTGGAGCTAGGCATAGTGGCACATGACTGCACTTTCAGCACTTGGGAGATTGAGACAGAAAGATTACTGTGAGCTCAAGGCCAACTTGGGCTACATAGTGAGGTCAATGCTACCATGAACTGTATAGACCCTGTCTCACAAAAAAAAAAAAAAAAAAAAAAAAAAAAAAAAAAAAAAAAAAAAAAAAAAAAAAAAAAAAAAAAAAAAAAAAAAAAAAAAAAAAAAAAAAAAAAAAAAAAAAAAAAAAAAAAAAAAAAAAAAAAAAAAAAAAAAAAAAAAGGAAAGAAAGAAAAAAAATATGTATGTATTCTAAGCACAACAATATAAAAATACAGATTGGCAAGAGGACAATAACAGGAAAATTCACATATATGTGGAAATTTAACATCATATTGCTAAATAAACAGAAGATCAAAAAAATTAGGAAGTAAATTTAAAATTTTGAAAAATTCATGAATAAAAACACAACACATCAAAATTTCTGAGAAGCAAAAAACAGTTCCAAGAATGATTTTTGTAAAAAAAAAACTGTCTATTGTACTGAGAAAAAAGTGCTCTTAAATAAACTAAGTAAACACACAAGGAAACTAGAAAAACTAGCCTGAAACTAGTAGACAAAATACCAGTATTGCAGTAAGCAAATGTATTATAGAAACCTAATAGAAAAGCTTTCCAAAAGCAATGACTATAATCTTTTGACAACATAAAAGTAGCAAACTTTCCTTTACATTAACTGAGAAAAAAAAGAGATTCAAAAAAAATAAAATGGTAAATTAGATATGCAGCATTATAAATGATATGACAGAAATACAAGGGATTCTATAAGACTAATATGAGCAATGCCCCAAAAGTAGGATAATTTATCAAAATATTGATTATTTCTTAGAAACATGCCACACACAAAAATTAATACAAAAAATAGAAAATTTGAATACAGCAACAAAGTTTAAAGATATTGAAATGAAAATAAAAAAATTCATGATCACACGCATAACCAGAATTATCAACTGTTCCATCCATTATTAATCCACAGTGATCAATTAGTACTAGTCCTTTTGAAATACTTTTAAAAAAACTAATTGGAAGAAACAATAGAAAATGTATTTTATGAAGCCTGGATTATCTTGATGATGATGTGAGATATGATTACTGGAACAAAAATTCAAACCATTATCCTTGATGAACACAGATCCAAAAATCTTCAATAAAATACAAGTCAACTGAGTTTAAATGAACTGTACAGTTCATACATACTTCAATGAAGTTGGATTTATCTCTAGGGATAAAAAGGTTAATTGTACATGATTAAATCTTCAGCATGGTATATCACATAAACAGAATGAAAAATAAAAGTTACAACATCATTTTAGCTAATGAAGAAAAAGTTTGAGAAAATTCAACATCTTATTATGAAAAACTTCTCAAATAATTAGAAGTTAAGAAAGTCTTCTCAGTATAAAACAGGTCATATATGACTAAACACAATAACATAATACATAACACTGAAAAGTTGAAAGTCTGCCCTTATTAGAAGGAAAAAGACAAAGTTCACTCATCATTTCTATTCAACATTCTGTTTGTAGTACAGTCAGAACAATTAACTAAGAAAAGTAAATAAAACAAATCCAAGCAGGAGGGGAAGTTATAAACATTCACTGTTAGCAGACCTATGATTTTATATGTAAAAATTTCACCCAAGTTGACCAAAAAAGATTGAGAAGTAATGAGGTTAGTAAAGTGATCATCCTTAAATGAATATTCAAAAAGGGTTGTATTTCTATACATTAATGAATTATAAGTTGAGGAAACAATTCCTCTTACAATATTAATAACATGGTAAATAATTTTACACTAAAACTAAAATCACTGTGTAAGTATATTAAAGAAGGTACAGGCAAATTAAAGGATATCCCGTATTAACATATAGGAAGAATGTCGTTGAAATGATCATAATGCCCATCTAGAGCGTCTAAGCAATCACTTTCAATATTCTAATGGTATTTTTACAGAAATGGTAGAAGAAACATAGAATTTATATGGAACCATAAGAAAGTGAATAGATCAAGAAAGCATGAAATCAAGATTTTCTTATTTTAAATGTTTTACAAAGTGTAGTAGCCTAATGACATTAAACTCGAAATCTAAACATAAACTCATACATAAATATAGTAAACTAGAGAGTTCAGAAATAAAACCTCACATGCATGGATCATTCTTACTAGACTTTAACAATGAATACTCAATGAAAAATTATGCTTTTCAATAAAATACCTTAAGAAAAATGTACATCCTTATGCAAAAGTTTGAAATCAACTATTTGTGTTGCAGTATAATTAAGATTCCAAATTTTTTAGAATATTAAAACCTAAAGATAATGCCTGACACCATAAAAGTACCAGCAGAAATTAGGGAAGAGCTCCTTGCCATTCTCTAAGGTAATGTATTTTTGGATATCATATTGTAAGCAGAATCAACAAAACCAAAAATAAAAGTGTGGAGCATTAAAAAAACTGATATTTTGTATATTGCAAAGAAAACAAACAACAGAATAACTACATTTTTCACAAAGAAGGCAAATATATATCAGTGTATTTGATTATGTGGACAACATTACTATATATGAAGAAAAAGCAAATTGAAACCACAATGGAATTTACTTTACATCTACTAGAAGCACTATTACAGTTTTCAAAAGTCCAGGTTCAATAAGTGTTGGCCAGCTGTCTAGAAAAACGCACCTTTGGGTACTGTTAAAGGGAATGTAAACTGATAGAACTAGTGTAGAAAATAATAGAATTTTCTTTAAAAAATTAAAAATAGAACTACAATATGATTTAATTTCAACTCTGATTAGAAATCTAAAGGAAAGGAAATCAGTACCTCAAGGAAATATCTGTATGCTCATTACCTTGCAATATCAATCATAACAGGCAAGATACAAAAACATCTAAATGTTTGTGAATAGGTGAGTATGTAATGAATTCACAATACACACAAGAATATTATTCATATTTAAGAGGAGGGAATGGTTGCATTATGCCAAAATACCAACACATGAAGGAATTGTTCAAATCGGGCATCATGTTACACAAATTAAGGCAGTAGAACAGTGACAAACACTACAATAAACACTTGTATGAAGTATGTAAGTACTGGAATGGTTCATGGTTGTAGCTAGAGTGTAGGAGACAGGAAAATGAGTACATGCTGTTTAACCCATATATTTGTAAGTTTTTCCATTACTAGACAAAATACCCAACATTCACAGCCCAAAGAAGGAGAGATTTCATTTGGTTCATTGTTTTCCTGGAGTTTAGTCCAGGGTCAGCCGCCTTGAAGGCAGGAATTGTGTGGCACAAGAGAATGGTAGAGAAAAACTTCTCACCTGATGACATTCAGAAAGCAAAGATAGCAGGGCAGAGTTAAAGAGGGACTATAGCCTCAATAGATACACCCCAGTTGTACAACCCTTGCAACCAGGTCCTGTTTTCTAACAACACATTTAGATATAAATTCATTAACACATCCTTGCACTGATAAGTATAGTGTGTCTATGTTCCAATCAACTTCCAATAGCCCCACCTCCGAACACGTGAGACTTTTGGGAACATCCTGGATCTAAACTATGACAATGGGTATAACAACCTCTGTTGAGAAACATGAGTAAGTCCTAGATATGTAATGCACAGCACTGTGCCTTTATTTAATAATATTTTACTGTTCAATGAAACATTTGTCAAGATGGTGTATCTAAATTTAAATGCATTTACCACCAATAATGAAAATGCAAATACTCAAAACGCAAAAATGTAAGAATAAGTGGAGCCTAGAAAGGATGAAGAAGAAGATCAGGAGGAGGAGGAGGTGAAAAGGAAAGAAGAAGACAGGGTCACCCTTGCTGGAGCCATTATACTTTCCATTACTTCCTAAATTGTAGAAGTAATGAAACCAAATTCTTGGAGGATCTGTAAGAATTATACAGTAAATACAAGTATCAAAGCAATGCATTATCATCATGTACAGGAACAAATTCCCTATAATGAATGTGAACATTATGTATACTTAAAATGTACCAATAGCTTAACTAATTAAAAACATCATGCTATCTTTCCTTTTTCTCTTCATTTCTTTTTTCTTTCTTTCTTTCTTTTTTTAGCAGAAATTGAACTTAGGGCCTTGTAATTGCCTTGCAGGTGCTGTGCCACTGAGTTACATCCCATGCTCTTTCTCTTCATCTCTGAATAACATAATTTATGTTATATATTAATAAGACTCACTGTGGGATCTCCATACATATATGCTTTCATTTGTTCAAATATAACTTTCCTTTACCTATTCCACACACCTTTCCAGTCCTCTTTTAGTCATTATTTCAGGCTGACTTTTTCACCTTTTATGCATGAGAAAGAGCAGGTAGTAATTGTATTTCCTTGCCTGGCAAAATAAATGAAATTGCAATTTTTAAAAATTCAAGAAATTTCAACATTGAACTGATTTTTATGAGATTCTTTTTCTCCTTATTCTGATTTCAAGAATATGTAACAGTTTCTGTCAATCCTAGTGAAGAATTCCCCACCAATATCCAGAGTAAATTATTTCCGTGTTGCTTATTCTGTTCTAAACATGTAATATGTACTATCACCCAAGGGATTCCCTCTGATGGTAAATATATTTCAGGTTGAGAGTCAAGGTTCCAAAGACATTTGTTTCTACCACAATGAATATTATCGGAAATACAAATCAGAAGAGAAAACTAAGAGATAATCTTAAGAGAAAATAATGTGTTTAGTAAGTCATGTCGTCTTTCTGATTTTTTACGAATATTTTTGAAAAACTTCAAATTATGTTTTAAAGATGCCTATTAAGCTCAGACTTGAGAATGCTTCTTTAGCTTCCTATATTTTTAATAGATAATTTATGATTTATTCCAACACCCTGGAATTTCTGTGGTCTTGTTAAGAACAGTGCATGCACCATGATAATGCCATGTTTCACAGAAAAATCCAGGACTGCATTGTGAGATCAGTTTTTTGATGGCAACTCAATATGATCATCCTCCAAGCTATGTTCATTTAAAAGCTCCCTCCTGTTTTAGGGAGAACTGATTTTTTTTATCAACAATAAGCATTACATGTACAATCGTTTTAAGCACAGAGGTAGAAGTTAAAATTTTTTTTATACTTAGTAATAATCTCTAAAACTCACAAGTGAATAAACAAGAAGTTATCAGGAGCAGGTGTAAGTAACTTGAATTTTCTCACTGTGTACTTTCGTCAATGTGTACCTTAGGTGTGCATTAAATAGTTTGACTCCAAATTTCTTCCTGTAAAAGTACAAATATTGCCAGGCTCCTAGTCTTATGGTTACTATCCTGTGAAATATCTTTGCAGAAGAATATTATATAGAAACAAGGGATGTGTCTTGGTTACTTTTTCCTTGTTGTTGAGACAAAACAACTGACACCCAAAACTAGGGAAGGAAAGGTTTATTTATCTTATAGTTTTTGGAGGTTTCAGTCCACAATCAGCTGGCTCCAAGGCAGGGTGGCATGGCACTGGGGCAACACTTCAAGGTAGCAGCCAAGCAAAAGCAGCCAGAGTAAACGGGGGGGGGGGGGCCAGAGCAAGCCTCTTCTCCTCCTTTATATAGTACACAGGACACCACCCCCCACCAGGGTGGGTGTAGCATTCACAAACATCCTTGCCTTTCTTTGCACAGGATGAGGATGTTTACCAAGTAAGACTCCTAGCTCCCTGCGGAGTCTCTTAGTTAAACCTCTGACCTTCTCAAATTGACACAATGACCTGATAACTGCTTGTGCTTTACACCCCAGTATGTAGAGCTGCTGAGTTACTTAATTAAGCTGCTAGGCTTTTCAAGTTGACACAATGTATAAACCATAGCAGGATGAAACGTGGGTTTTATTTTCATGGAAGAGTGCAAAATATTCTACTTTCATTTTTCAATTTTACCAGTCTCAGGTTTGGGATTACCTGTTTTAGATTTTATACTTCATCGCAGATGAAAATTCCAAAAGTGCATTAACAGAACACCACCTTATTTTCTTACAGGTCATTATATATTAGTATTAATAACAATTCTAAGTAAAGGTGGAGCAAAAGATGAAACTATTAAGCTCCTGGAAAACAAAAAATATGTATGATATGTTTTATTAATCTTTTGTTTCCTATAGGATTGTTGATTATATGTTAATTTAAAGATAGTGTAAGTAAAGAAATTGAATTATGTATATTTTGCATAAAGTACTACAAATATGTGCAAATAACATAAAAGAGAATCAAAGGGTTCACAATTACTATGAAATTATTGACAACAGGACCTGAAAAGTGTACTGCTCTAACGTTCAACCCAATGAAGAGATGAGAATCAAGTAATATTTATTAACATTAACAGTAGTAAAGGAATTGAACACTTTTTGTATGTTTGCTGGTTCATCTTTAGGACATGTAAGTGTACTCTTTTAGACTGAGTATGTTCTTTAAAAATTAGGAAGTGAAATCAGATCTATGTTAACCTTAAAGTCGTTGGTCAAGAAGGAATGGAATTAGATTTCAGATCAGGTCTGACTAAATCAAGTCTATGATAATTCTAATCTACAAATTCCATAAATATTGAATAATAAAAATAGAATAATTATTTATGAGCATTATGAAAGAATAAGAATTTCAAAATTTATTTAGAGCCGGGAGTTCGGCTCAGTGGCTTCAGTGCCTGCCCTGGCAGGTGTGAGGTTGTGAGTTCGATCCCCGGTGCCACCAAAAAAAAAAAAATTTATTTAGAAAGAAGAATTTTTATTGGTACAGTATGCCATATAAGCCTATACAATCAACATATCCTGTCTCAATATTTTTTGTACTAAATATATAGAAGTAGCTGTGTAAAATTTTACTAGAACAGTGCATACTGATAAAAAATTAAGATTGATGATAAATGTCAGATTGTTCAAATTTATCAGTGCTGGCAAATCAGGATATTTTCTTTAGAAATTGAGTAAATATAGTGGAGACTATTATGGTATGTTTCCTTTTCCACAGTAAATATATGTGTACTTGGTAATGTCTCTAGGGAAAGCTTTGCATTTCAATCATAACACTATATTCTATACATATTGAAAAGAAACTAAATCCAGTGCTCACCATGTTGTGATAATTTTTGTTTTCATCTAATCTTTTTTGGCACACCCATGGGATTCTTAATAATATAAAAACCTTCCAAAAATAAGAGAAAGTAAACAAAAGTGGGACAGCACCAAAAAATATAGAAAAGCTGATTTAATGCTGAGCATGAAAAAAAATAGAAATGAGGGAAAGAAATAGACAATTTTACTTTTAGTGTGTACCTTGAGAAATATTTTCAGCTTACTTAAGAACCAAAGTAAGCAAAATCACTGTTATATTTAGAGATGAATTATTCATTATCACTGTACATTGAACTTCATCTTCACTTGGCTCTAATAATCAAAGACATACCAAAGACATGAAGGAGTATGTCATTTTTTTATCTTGGAAAACAGAATAGGTACAAAACATTTGTATCTCTGATGGTCAAAAGATTGTACTATCCCAAAATCTAAAGGTTTCCTAAATTCAGTCATAATTTGAAGGTAAAGGTTTATTACCTACTACTTCATACTCCTGTGTGATTTTAATCCAATTAGCATACTAACTGAATTCTGTTAGATTTAAATTTTATTTAATTAATTATGTTTGCATCCAAATAATCATGCCAAGATAATTATTATACATTCATTCCTGTAACTTCTTTCAAAAATTATCCCAATATATTAGTGTATTTTAGAAGGAAAATATAAAAGTAAAACCAAAGATTTCTAGTTTAAGGGGTTCAACTGAGGCTTGAGGTAGTCTTTACATGTAACACAGATAAATGACTATGTTGTATCGTAGAAATGTTACTGCAGCCCAACATAATTTAACCATCATAATCATAAATATTTGGCTTAATTATTATCAGTGTTCTTTCTAATGGAATACTGGGCAGAACAACAATCATCTTCTTAGTTTTTTTTGTTTGTTTGTTTTTTGTGTTTTTTTTTTTTTGTCTGCAATGCTTTTCTGACTACCATCTTGTGAGAGAAAACTCTCAGTAAGTCTTTCTTTCAGATAAGAATCCTGTCTCAGACTGTTTCCAGAAAAAGTCATTCTTAGACAAACTTTAGCTTCCATTTTGGGCAGAATCCCTTATATATCTCACTAATATTTCCTGTCAAAATATGGTTTTCAATTACAGATATGGATACTGAATGTCAATGTGATTACCAAAATCCAAAATTTAAGTTCCGTTTCTCATCCCACTAACTAGTATTCTATTACTTCTTGATTAATTAAAAGATTATACTTTAAAGCATGGGTGTAGGAAATCAATCTGTAGTGTCAGAATTTGTGCTTCTCATGGAATATGCAGGTCTTACTTTTCGTGTTATTTCTGATGCTTTACCGGGTTATTGTATCTGGAAACACTGTTATCTTGATCTTAATCACCACTAACCCCCAACTTCATTCTCCCATGTACTTCTTTTTGGCTAACTTGTCCTTTGTTGATATGTGGATTTCCTCTGTGACAACTCCTAAGATGATCTCAGACTTTTTCAAGAAAACAAGACCATTTCCTTTGGAGGATACATGTGTCAGATCCTCTTTGTTCATTTCATTGCAGCAAGTGAGATGATGCTGCTTGTGGTAATGGCTTATGACTGCTATGTAGCCATTTGAAAACCACTCCACTATTCCACATTTATGAACCTAAAGAGGTGCACTGGACTAGTGCTGACATCCTGGACAGTTGGTTTCATGCATGGCATGAGTCAAATTGTTGTGATTGTGCAGCTGCCATTCTGTGGTCCCAGAGAAATAGACAGCTTTTTCTGTGATATACCACTGGTAATTAAATTAGCCTGCATGAATTCTTCTGACTTAGGGATATTGATGAATGCTGACAGTGGAACTGTTGGTGTAACCTGCTTTATTCTTTTGCTAGCCTCCTACATATACATTCTTCTCACTGTACATCAAATCTCTAAAACAGGTGCTTCCAAGGCACTGTCCACCTGCTCTGCTCACATCGTAGTAGTGGTGCTTTTCTTTGTGCCTGGCACATCTCTCTATGTGTGGCCACTAAACATCAACTGGATGGACAAATTTCTTGCTGTATTTTACTCTATTATTACACCTCTCCTAAATCCAGGGATTTATACCCTGCGAAATAAGGAGATGAAAAGTGCTACGCAGAGATTGAGAAACTACTGCATGAATTCAAAAGGAAACTATTAATGACCAGAAATTTCAGGAACATTTCAAATTGGTGTTATGTTGATTTTTCAGGTAGTTAGAAATACTGTAGTAGTGAACCTAGGAAAGTTTTGTCACAATCTATGATTGGAAATTCAAATAGTGTAGCTTAATATATATGTCGTGTCTCATGGAGTAACAGTAGGTTTATTAAAATAAGGGTAAATTCAGCATTTATGATATAGTAAATATGAAAATATGTATTAGATCTCTAATTTCTATATCTGATTATTGATCTTCGAAGACAGTTTATTCAGTCCTCTTTTCTATACTTTAAACTAGTTAAATAAATATATATATAATATTTTGCAAAGACATGCTTCCTGCTGGGCATATTGCATTTCAATGAACTCGTATTGAATTTTTTCTTAAGTAATTCCACAACACATATTGTGTAACACTGACATCCCCCCTCCAAAATTTCACTTATTTTGTTGGAAAACAGTTGAATTATTATTTTTGAATTAACTAATTTTTTCTCAGACATAAACAGGAAAAAGGAAGATGAAAAATGGACAGTAGATAATGGTGTTATAAAACATAGAAAAATAATGGAAATCACTGCTATGTGGAGTTCACTAACTTTAAAATATTTTTTGAAAACAAAAAAAGAGAAAGGAAAAAAAGGAAAATTAGTGCTATTCCCATTGATTGACTCAGTCTCAAAGATTAAACTTTAGTATTTAATTTATTATCTGTGATTATGAAACATCTGTAAATTAAATCTTTATTAAGGCAAGAATAATTACTTACCTGTTTGATTCTTTGCATTAGACTTCTGTTTCAGATGTTTTTGTAAAATATACACTTACAAATAAATTTTAATGAATCATTACTGCTTAAATGTTCTGTTCAAGTATTTATAACATTATTGGTTTATATACTTACGTATATGCCTTTGGAATTTAAAAATATTGCTCAACCTTTTAAATCATAATTTTTAAAATTTCTTTGAGAATTGTAAATATATTGAAAATGTAGCTAAATCAATAATTTAAGTCATACAACAACAACAAAAAAAGATTTCCATGTGTTATTTTTATTTTTCTTAGTAAGGAAACAAAATAGAAAAAGCAATGGAACAATATTTTGTAGTTATAATCCTTACCTTCCAGTGGTTGGCATCATCTTATATGTGTTAGTTTACATATGCTTATTATCCCCATACTGAAAATGAGAAAATCCACCTCAGAAATGTGAATGAAACTTCCTGAAATAACACAACTCTATTGATTTAATTTTCAAAAAACTTCAAATTTATTAAGCAGTACTGAACAAGGTAATGTACAAAGTTTATTTATTAACAAAGATAACTTCTGAATCACTCATATATAAATAAAATTATAGAACAATTCTATTAATTTAACAAAATTTTAGGAAAAAAGTTGGAAATGGTGAAGTTGAAATTATTTGATCATGCAATAATCAGCAACTATGATCATATTGTATCAGCTGTGAGCCTGACACATCGCTGTACATAGATATTATTAAAGAAACAATGATTTATTGGTTGCTTTTGTCTGCCTTATCCTGTAGTTTCAGTTTGTTCTTATGAGCACACAATTCAAAAACACACCACTGCATATATTTTTTGTTTTAAGCAACATATTTTCACTCAAAAAATGTCAATCAGACATATTTCTGTATGTCTAGCTATCTCAAGATGGAGTAGGGGCAGAAGAAGAGGAGAATAAAGGGAATGTTATGTACACATCAAATTCCCCTGGTGAATATGACTGTGTACTTCAAACTTGAGAAAGGACATCGCTATCCTTCAGGATCACATTTATAATTTAAACCATAATGCTTACCATAGTATTTCTCCTAGTGAGTACTGCAAAGCTAGAAACATTCACTTTTAATTGCTTCTAATTGCTCCTCTTATTTTACTATCCGAAAAATTTCCACATACTTAGGCCTAAGTTTGTAATTATCCCTCCGATGATATAAATAAAATTCCTGTGTATCCATTGATACATACTGAGTGATAAGTAAAAATTAAGCAAGGTTGGTTGTGGAGAATCGAACTATAAACTAATGCAAGAGACTTATTTCTTAGACTTACTAAACTTGACCTGTACTAAACCACTTACACTGGGTAATACAATATTATTTTTGCATCTCAGTTTTATAGTCACAAGAAAAAATTGTATAGAAATCATAACGGTAGCCCACAAATCAAACAATTAACCGATGCTCAAGTTTATGCATTTAGAATCTGCTAGATTCCAGTAGCATGCTGATAATTGAAAGCAGAGAAGTTATTGAGGTGTTTTTACTCACTATATGGTTCAGATATGTGCAGCACATCCAAATACTTATTTCCTGATCATTAGGTACAATAAGAATTGTTTTATCAAAATACATGGTCAATATGATGATCTTTGAAAGACAAGATGATGAATATTTCTGAAAATGCATTATAAAAACAAGAAATTTTATCTCAACTACATGCTAATAAAATCATATATGCATATGTATGTATATATTGATATTTTTAGCCCTTTCATCTTTAACAATAGGAAATATATAGTCTTGTACAGATGTCAGTTATCAGACAGGCACAAATGTATGTTTTATGTTTGTCAGTGCATGAAGACTCTTACATGGAATGACTTATTGGAGGTGGGGATTAAAATGTCAAAGAAGATAAAGAAAAAAATGCATACTGTGAAAATATACAAGTTCAGATGACTTCACTAGATAATCACAAATGACTTTTCAAATCATATTTTCTTAACCTTATAAAACCTCTCCTCACATAATATCAAAAGTAAATATTTGGCAAAAGGAAAATGCATCCCTCCTAATTGATTCCACAGAAGTAATACAAAAAGAAGATTGTATTATTATTTCCTAAATCATGAGTTCTGTAATTATTGAAATTTCATCTTTCCTTTCTCAGATCTTCTCCTTTCTTTTTGTGTGGCTCTGTGTTGTTTATATCATATTTAGCATATCATACTTCATATACAGAATCTGAAGTCCTACTGAGGGGAGTAATTAAACTTGGAATCAAAAGGTCACTGCTAATGATAAGCACATTATAAAATTCAGAATACTCTAATGATGTAATGGTAGACTATAAATCACTTTTAATTCATATTGAGAACAATTGTTTGTTATTGTACACAGAATAAAAATCAAATAAGATGTGACACTGAAAATGTACATTTGGGAAAATCATGGAGTACAAGTTATCACCTTAAAGTAGATTTTTACAAAGGCTCTTTACAAAGGTTTCTAAAAACTCTTTTATAAGAGTTTTAGGTATGAACCATAACAATTAAAAATACACACTGCACACTATACTACACTGCACACTATATACTACATACTCTATATTGCACATTATACACTATATACAATATATACTATAATAGATACACAGAAGACAGAGAAATAGAAATTTAAGCACGTCATATTAAAAAAATCATTAAATCAGAGGAAGACAGAAAAAATGAACAACAACAAAGAAAACTTACAAAACAGGTGGTTAATTAAATGGTAATAATATTTCTATTTATTGATAATCACAACTATAAAAGTGTAAATTTTTCAGTTAAAAGGGAGTGAGTCAATGTATAAACATACCTGGTTTAATGACTCAGTTATGTTCCTGTGACTAAGTCAATAAGTAAATTGCTTGCCAACTGAAGAACTGTATATAGTATGTACATTACAATACACAGAACAAAGAAATGGTCAAAGGAAACTCCAACTTGATGACTTTGGTTTTATTTGGGTAACTCTTACATATATTAATGTCATGCATGACAGAACATAAAACTAAAGTACTATAATTTTCAATCAACCAAAATCATAGTAGTGGATAAAAAGGAAGCACTGTTCAAAAAAAGACATTGTAGCTCTGTAACAAGATACACAGAACTGTACAAAAAAGAGAAAGATGAGTTGTAAGTCTGAACTGCAAGTCATAAATTCAAGTAGTTATTGAACAGGTAGGTCATTAAATTAGGAATATCTGTATTAAGAAGCACACTCCAGGAGACTTCTAGGAAGCTGGTGGATTAGTGAGAAATAGAGAAAGCACCTCTCCAAGATTTGGTGTCCACACACTGAAAGATAGCAGCATAAGGAAGGGAAAAGAAGAGAGGTGGATTCCGTGAACCAAGGAAGTATCTAAAGTGAGACTTGATGCCCATGGAGAGAAATAATCCAGGAATTCAGCAAAAATAAGGAAACCAGGCCCACTTATTCAGGTCTAAGGAAAAGGAGCCATGCCCCTCCCATGAACCAGTCACTAGACCCAGAGAGCAAGCCATGTCACCCTAGAGAGAAAGCTTCTGCAGGCCTGGAGGGCCAGCTGCAACAGGCCCAGAGAGAAGGCCATAGCTCCCCACACCCCCAAGAGTCAGATACTGCAGGCCTGGAGAGGAAGCCATATCCCTGGAGAAATACAGCCACAACAGGCCCGGAGAAGAGACTACTCCCCTCAGTGTACCCACTGCCTCAGACTGAGGAGAAGAAGTCATGTTCCACAGTGAACCCCATCCAAAATAACTCCAGAAGAAGTAGACACAAAAGACACTGGAAGTCACACACCTGAAACTTCTAAAATGATAGCCTCTGATGCAAAGAAGCAATTTAGTACCTATATCCTTTGATTAATTTTGAATTTCTGCATCTCACCCAGAACAAATCCAGAACACACAGACATACAAGAGTTTAGAAGCCACACAGCTGAAATTTCTGAAATGATAGGAACTGAAGTAAAGCAACAACTCAGGGCTTACATTGTTTGATTAACTTTGCATGCCTGTATCTAGCAGTCTGAGCAACTATCTGAAGGATGACAATGTGCAGTATAGTAACTATTGTTGATTTCCTACTGTCTTGCTTTTAAAATCCAAGATAGTATTGTATTGTGTTATTGCTTTTTTGCTCTATTATTTAAAATAAAACAGAAACATACTCCAATTGTGATAGTTAACTGGTTGTATTAATTTGAGTAAAAAATACCCAATTAAGTTGAATCAGAATAGTTCAGGGTGTAGACGTTCCATCCTAGGGAGGATTGTTGCCAGAATGGTATAAAAAGAAAACAAGTAAGAAAGTGTTGCTTCTGTTTCTTTGGAGACACTCCTGTTTTCACCTTCACCTTGGACATCATGTCCTGACTTCTACTGCAGACACGCAACCTTCCATGCAGATTCTTCAACCTCCTATCAAAGACCCTTCAACCTCCTGATACAGACTCTCACAGGACACTCCAGGAAGCTGCAGGCCTTTGACTACATTCTTTGGCTCTCCAGCATGAAGGCAGACTTCTGCATTCTTCCACATCTGACTCTGTGGACAGTAATTAAACCAATCTTATATATTTGTATATTTTGCATTAAATCTGTTCCTGTAGTAACCACTGACTAATACACCAATGATACACTGTTGTAAAATGACTCGCCTTACCTTTAAGGAATTACATAGGATGAAATATGAGAGAAGATAAAAGTTATTCATACAAATCAAAACCAAAAGATAGCAGGGATGGGTATACTTGTATCAGATAAAATAGGTTTTAAGTGAAAACAAACAAACAAAAAAAGAAATCATTCTTTTCAGATGTACACAGAGCACTCTGAAAGATAGTAGGCTAGGTCACAAACTGTTACAGATTGTATCTAGATGTCCTCACAACCACCATCAAAACCTCATGGGGTCATAAGAAGGGTTTTTTGGAGGTGGTTGGATCTAGGGTGTGTGGGATCAACGATGTGATGCTGGGATTGATTCATGGTGTGATATTAGGATTAAGGCTGCCCCATCGTGGGTTTGAGTGCTACCCACCCTAAGAGTGCATAGCCTGGATAGGCTATATGGGGCTTGTAGAGGGTCATGGCTTTTTGCTTGTTGCTTGCTGCTTTTGCTGTGATCTTCCTTCTCTGTGATACCCCTCTGCTATGCCACCCTGTATTGGAACAGGGTGATTATATACTGAAACTTCTCCAGACTGTGAACCAAAATAAACCTTTCCTGCTTTCATTTTGGGTATTAGGTATTTTGTCTTAGCAACAAGAAAAGTAACTGAGACACAAACCAAGTCTTAAGTATTCAAGAAGGCTGAAACATATCAAGTATCTTTTTTGAACACAATAATATGAAACTGCAGATTAATAAGAGGACAAAGATCGAAAAATTTGCATAGGTATGGAAATCTTACTAAATAACCTGTAGGCAAAAATAAAAAATAATCCCTGCAGATTTGCATTATTTGACTTGATTTGGAGCACCCTGGGTAGGTGAGAAAGGCGGGTGGGAAACAATCCAGGCATGGTTTAAAACAATCTGTGGAAATTATCTGACCTGACAGCTAACTTTGGGCACAGTGACCAAGTCAGTTACACAAAAGGCTGTTGATTATCTTTGCCTAAGCCCTGTAAACTGCACGGCTATTGATGGTGTGTATTAACAGCCCTCTAGGAGCTACATTATTTGAAGCCACTTATGTAAATAGCTGATTAGTCATTAGTTGATCTTGAATCTAACAGTCTTCCATGACTCCACACTACAGGGAGCATGGTTGCACAGAATTATTCCTGAAAACAACTACAAAAATAAGCAGCAATAAGATCAATACAGCAAACCCTACAAACACAGGAAAGGGTAAGGAGATCTTATATCTAAAGCTTCCAAATATTATTTAAAATATTCATAAAATGTTAAAAAATGTTATAAGAAATTCAAGAAGTAGAAAAGTAAATCCATAAATAGAATAATAAAATGTAGTCAACAAAAAGGAAAGCAAAGAAAGGCCACAACTAAAAACCCAGGCCAAATAAATTCACTTGTAAATTCTACCAAATGTTTACAGCAGAATTCAGTTCAGTGCGTCATAAAATCACCCCAAAAAGAAAAGATAAACAATTTGACAACTTAATAACTAATACTTTGGTTAATACTCATATGATTAGATCAAATTTACAAGTCTATATCTGTTAATGTAAACAACTGTGTTGAAGGTAATGATACACAATATTGCAACCATTGCCAAGTTCCTATCATCTTATTTTGTTAACCTATGATGTTACTGGTGTGCATTTGCTGTTGTCATTTGTTTGTCTCTTTTACTTTTTGTCTTTCTTATATGTGTCTTTTTTCTCTTAAATAATAATAATAATAATGAATTTGACAACCTATTCTATTTGGTCAGTATTATCTCTATGCCAAAACCAGGAAAGAAAAGTATATTCTGAAGTCTTCATCAGCTTGAATACAAAAATCCCAATAAAATACTAAACAGTGGATGTAACCACATGTAAAAACAATTATACAACAGTTCTAAATGGAAGATTTCCCAGATATGAAATTCAATTAGTACATTTAACATGTTAATAAAAGGAATACCAAAATACCTTCAAAATAGATACTGAAAAACCTTTTGACAAAATTCATAACTCTTTTATGACAGAAGCACTCATACATTCAGAAGCAGGAAGGAATATCTCGTCTGGTGAACAGGTTAGATGAGAGACAAAAGTAAAGAAGGTTTTGCCATTTGTGACAACATGGATGAGTCAGTCGAAAGACACATTATGCTAAATTAAATAATCTACACTTAGAATGAAAAATACTGTTCGATGTTGTTAATATGTGCACTCTAAAAAGAGAAAGAAAAAAGTTAAATCCATAAAAACATTATAAAGTACTTAACGGAGATGAGGACAAGAGGGAGACATAGGCTAAAATGCACAAAGTAAAAGCTTTGTAGCATGACTAAGTCTAGAGATCTAATGTACAACAAGAGAACTACAGCTAGTAATAATATTATGAGTACCAGACATTTTCTAAGAAAGTAGAATTTGGTACTCTTACCACACATAGAAATAGTAATGATTTGATATGATGAATATGTCAATTGTTTTGACTGTAAAAGTCAGTTCATTATGTATATGTTTATCAAAATATCATTTTGTACACCTTTAATATACACAATAAAAAGTTGAAAGTAGTATTGTATATATAATTTTGAAAGCTTGAATGATTCTTCCCAAACTTCTGGGAAAAAATGAGGACAAGCACTCATGCCATTTCTGTTCAACATGTTATGGAAAGTTCTGTAAGAACAATTAGGAAAAAAACTAAAAAATTCACCCTAGTGGAAACTGGTAGTAACAACACATCTATTTTGTCTAGTGTATGAAATGTTCTGAGGAATGCATTAAAAACACTCTATCAGAAACACACCAAGGATGGTGGCACATACCTGTAATATCATAATTTAGGAAGGCTCATGAAAAAGGATTGCAAGTTCCAGTTTCAACTGCGCAATATATCAAGACTCTATGTCAAAAAGAAAAAATATAAACATCAAGGCTATGACGTAGCTCAAGTAGAGTGCTCCAGGGTTTAATCTTCAGTTTCACAAATATAAAATGAAACAAGAACAACAACTATTATAGCTAATAAAATTAAATTTGTGTAGATACTAGATCAGCACAACTGAGTTTTTGTCATATCAAGAATGAACAATGTAAAATAAAAATTGAGAGAAAATGTCTTTTACAATTAAGTTAGAAAGAAACAAATACTTTTGTTTTGTTTTGTTTATTCAAGTGAAGAAAAAAAGAAAAAAGACATATATAACAAAGACAACAAGCAAAAGAGACAAACAAATGACTAGAGTAAATACACAACAGTAACATTGAAGGTTTACAATACCAGATGATAGAAACTTGACAATGGTTGCAATATTGTGTATCGTTATCTTTAAAATGGTTATTTACATTAACAGATATAGACATGTAAAATTGATCTGATCATATGAGTATTAATTGTTCTTTCTCAATAACGAATACATTCAGCAGTGTGTTCATTTTAGTTATCTTACATACATATATATACAGGTTTATATCATTTCCTCTTTCCTTTTCTCTTTCCACCTTTTCCCTTCCCAGTTACTTTTGCTCTTTGAGCTGTTTTTTATCCTTACATAGTATTTATTATAGATTTTGGATCATATATACTTTTCCATTTCTTACACTAGGGAGACAATACGGTATTTACACATGTGGGTTTGATTTATCTTACTTATGAGTATGGTCTCAAGTCGTGACCATTTACTTACAAAAGTCTTAATGCAATCTTTCTTAATAGCTGAGTAGTACTCCATTGTATAAAAATACCACATCTTTTTTATTCATTCCTTGATTGATGGGCATTTGGGCTGTTTCCAATATCTGGCTATTACAAATTGTGTAGCTATAAACATGGGTGCACAAATATCACTGTGGTATGATATTTTCAATTCATCTGGGGAAATGCCCAGAAGAGGGATAGCTGGGTTGAATGGGATCTCTAATCCTAGCTACTTGAGGAATATCCAAACTGACTTCCACAGTGGCTGCACCAGTCTACACTCCCAACAACAGTAGAGAAGAGTTCCTTTTTCCCCACAGCCCCTCCAGCATTTCATGTTGGTTCATTTTGTAATCTTGGCCATTCTTTCTGGAGTGAGATGGAATCTCAGTGTTGTTTTAATTTGCATTTCCCGAATGACCATTGATGTTGAACATTTTTTCATATATTTATTTGCCATTTGTATTTCTTTCTCTGAGAAGTGTGTATTCATCTCAGATGCCCATTTTTGGATTGGGTCCTTGAATTTTAGGGGCCTGATTTCTTTTAA